>ML280335.1:0-22041 GCA_005239495.1 Nicotiana undulata
TATTTCACAATGTGTTCTTGTGGAGAAAAGGGAAGAAAAAAAGGGTCAATCACGACATTGCCCTTTTACACAGTACCGCCGGCGCCGCCAAAAGCTTGACCTCTTTTTATGAACAGGGCCACCGGCGGTACCCGTATCGCAGCAAAGGCGACACTTTTAGAAGTTATACAGCGATAAGAATGAAGGATAAGGATGAAGATACAGTTATAAATACAGAGAGTGTATCTCCATAAATCATGCACATACCTAAAAAGTCATCCCTTTTGCCTCACCTCCAACCCGGTGTAAAAGTTCATGTTGCTATGATTGAACCTAAAGATGCCAATACACTAGTGAGGAAGTTAAATCAAATTGCACCATTGGAAATTTTACGTCATGTGAAGCGTGTCCAAAAGAAGTGCATTGACAGAGGAAAACTTCAGTTATGTTTGCTTTTATCTATGGCTGTTGAAGATGATGGCACGGTGGATGCCATGCCATATGAGATTCTTGAGCTTGTCAAATTATACCAGTTGAATACTTCCATTACAAAAGTATGCAAATATGCTGCAACATCAAAAGAGGAATGGGATGAACAATGCAAGCTCTAGCCTACGTCCTATCATCCGCCAACCTATAACATTAGTGGCATAACTGGATTTAATGAAGAGGAGTCACAATCAGTTTTCAATTTCATGAGACATGCCGTTGATTTGGCAACATCATGTGTTGATTAGATTCGAGGGGGCTAGAGGTGAATTCTAAAGGAAAAGCTGTAATTGAGCAGTGAGTGGCCTACGAAATTCAGGTAAGTGTTTTGACTTGAGGGAATATGAATCTCCACTTATTTGCTATGTGAAATGCATGGGCGTGGTATATAGGTAAGGTGACGAGTATCTATGCACCACCCAAATCTGTCTGTTAAACATGATCCCCTTTCCCGTTCCCAACGTAATTGATTATTGTCTTAGTTGTTATATGTTCATTATTGTTTCTATGACTATTCAACCTTATTATTTTGTTGTCAGATATTGTTGTGGTTATTTTGGAAAGAGTATTGGCTGTTTTAGCTGGTTTCCTTGTGGTATAGAACGGTTGATAGGTTTGGCATTATTTTTACGAAATATATATATATATATATATATATATATATATATTGGGTTTCATTGATTTATTTCCAATTGTTGTTGTAAGTGTGTTAAAAGGGTTGACTGTTCTCTTGATTCTATTATGGTATATAAAGACTGAGCTGGTTTGACATCGTTACGGTATTTACATATATTCTGGTTGGTTTTATTGCGAAATGATATTGGTTAAAGCTTATGAGCTATACGGGTTTCTGTTTGAAATTGTGAAAATAAAAGTATTGTGAAAGACTTGGCCTGAATTAAGAAATTTATGAATAAATTGATATGATATGTCTGGTGGGAGCGGGTTGCGCACCGCAACAAGGAGTGATAAGGGTGGACAAGTGGGATCGGGTTGCACGCCGCAACAAGAGAAATAAGGGTGATATATTTAGGGAGGAGCAATAAGGGTGGACAGGTGGGAGCGGGTTGCACGCCGCAACAAGGAGCGATAAGGGAAGATATTTATATTTTTACTGATTTCCAAACAGAAACAAAGATTTGAAAACTTACTATTTTATTTTTACTATTTTTCATATTTTTGGCACTATTTTTATTTAAAGTTAAAGTTTGGAAACTTGGAAATTATTTGAGAGTTGGTTATATCTGAGGCCTGGAAAAGGCGGCTAAATTATTTTATTTTTGTTGCAGTACTTAATTATTTGTTTAGATTTTCTTCTTGCTTTATATTTATTGTCTTAGTTATATTTTTCTTGTTCGTGTAGAATTGTTTTATTGCGTTATTGTATATATTATTGTCACAGGTTATATGTTGTTAATGCCCCGCCTTAGCCTCGTCACTACTTCGTCGAGTTTAGGCTCGACACTTACTCAGTACATGGGGTCGGTTGTACTGATACTACACTCTGCACTCTTTTATGTAGATCCAGGTATCGACCAGCAATAGAGATATTTAGAGCGGCTATTCATTTATTCGGAGACACGAGGTATATCTGCCGGCGTTCGCAGATCCCAAGAGTCTTCTCCTATTTTTATAAAACTGTTTTATTATAATCAGAATAGTTACACTATTTCTTTCAGCCTATTATTTGTAGTATTCTTTAGTAGTTCGTGAATTGTGACACCAGACCCTGTGGTAGTTCTAGAGTTACTTATATAATTAGTTCGTAGCTTGGTTTATTTAAGTATTTATTATTTTATGATTGAAATTATTCATTGAAAGTCAGTAGCTTAAGTTTATTTTATAATTGTTTATTATGTTTAAATGGATAATCAAAGGTAAATAGCTAATCAAAATCTAACATTGGCTTGCCTAGCAAGTGTGGTGTTAGGCGCCATCACGATCCTTAAGGTTGGAAATTTGGGTCGTGACAGTTTTATCATGCCCAACTCTAGTCCTAAAAAGGATAAGCGTTCGCTGAAAATATAATCCAGTCTATAAGTCCGGAGTCGAATCCCACAGAGAACTAAGGTTTCGCTATAACTGTTCAATATCACTAAGAAGACAAGATCGAACAATTCCTAAGGTATAAATATTAAGATTCTTATATCAAACAAATTAACTAAGAAACTAAAGTAGTAAATTAACAACTAAAGATACTAAGGATTAGAGATAAATTTAGGAGGTCTAGAGTTATGATTTCCCCAATTGTCGGAATCCTTTCCGCTATGTTTTCTACAATTTAGCCTATGTATTCTCTACTGATCATGAGCACTTTAGGTGTCGTAATTCTCTCTCAAGAAATTACAACAATTTACTAGACATATTCTCTCGAACTATGCTAGTTGGCTTTATCTAACCGCTCACTATGACCACGTCAAGGCTTCGTTATTTGTAAACCTACCTTTAAACCCGTTGTATTGATTTCTCACATACGTTAGGAGTGATGTTGTTCAACAACCACCTAAATATGTATCCTTTCTCAAGCAACACATAATAGATCGGCCCTTAGGCTCTTTTAGATTGGCCCTTAGGCTCTTTTAGATTGGCCCTTAGGCTCTTTTAGATTGGCCCTTAGGCTCTTTAGGTTGGACCGATTCGGCCTTTTTAAAATGGCTATTATTTTTTCCTTTTCAAGACTTAGTGAAAATTTCTTTATGCCTTAGCATATGTTTCTTATTGTCACGACCCGAAATTCTCACCGTCGGGATCGTGATGGCTTCTAACGTTGAACCCGCTAGACAAGCCAACGTAGAGAACAGGTAAAAAACGGCTTTTCTGTAACTAAAAGCTTAAAAGTAAGAATAGATAACAAGGAAATGCATAACTAAATCCATAAACTTAGCAAATTCTCAAACTAGCCAACTCGTATATTTGGAGTCACAATGTCACAGACTATCAATGATTAATACAGATAAAAGGTCTGAAAGAAATACTACAACTGTTTTCTGAAGTACTAGAAACAGAAATAAAGGAAAGTGGAATAAGGGAGGGGACGCCAAGGCCTGCGGACGCATGCAGGTCTACCTCAGTGTCTCCGGTGGACTGAATGATACTCTCTCGATCAGTGTCCACTAGGTCCAGTACCGTAATCTGCACAGCATAAAGAAGTGCAGGTGTAGCATCAATACAATCGACCCCATGTACTGAGTAAGTGCCGAGTCTAACCTCGACGAAGTAGTGACGAGGCTAGGACATGACAAATAATAAACACCTGTACAATTCAATAATATATATAACAGGAATAACGGCAGGAAAATGACCAGTTAGGTGTAAAACGGGGGAGAACGTGCTGGGGACAAGGGGTAAACAATTACTGAATCACAGAACGAAGCAACAATCTAAGTATAAAAAATAGCACATAATGTAAACACATAGAACAAACAAGTACACGACATCACCCTTCGTGCTTTACTGTCATCCTCACCAAAACAAGTGCACGACATCACCCTTCGTGCTTTTACTCTCATCCTCACCAAAACAAGTAAATAAATAAATAAATACACGGCATCACCCTTCGTGATTTTACTCTCATCCTCACAATGCAATGAATAAATAAAACGGCACGGCATCATCCTTCGTGCTTTTAAATATTAAATCATGACACGACATCTCATCCTCACAATGCTTCAAATAAATACACGACATCACCCTTCGTGCTTTACACTCTTCCTCACAATGCAATAATTAAATACACGGCATAACCCTTCATGCTTTACACTCTTCCTCACCCAAACAATATCAACAACAACAGTTTGGCAAGGAAAAATCAATAACATGTATCATAATCACAACATCCCGACAAGGGAACAACAGTAGAAACAAATACCGTTCCGGCAAGGGACATAGCTATAACCGATCTCGTTCAAGTGTAAAACTTAACAAAATAATCCTCAACCGACAATTAATCAACAGTGTTCGCAACCAAGTATTTCCAACAATTGAATAACCTCCAAAATGAAACCTACTTCATAACACAGTAAATAACGAAGAAAAACACATATATCATAATGACCGACTCACGGGCATGCTTGACCACAATGCATAGGTACTCGTCACCTCACCTATACATTGAACATGGGATAAACACGTAGCACATATGACTCAACACCTATTCCCTCAAGCTAAGGTTAGGCCAAACACTTACCTCGANCAAACACTTATCTCGATGCCACGAACACAATTCAAGCCTCAACTACCGCTTTACCTCTTGATTCCACCACCAACTCACTCGTATCTAGCCACAAGTTACTTAATTATATCAATAAATGCTAAATGAATCAATTCTAATGCATGGAATTTCTCAAGTTTTCCCCAAAAAGTCAAAACCCCGGGCCCGCTTGATCCAAAACCCGATTACCCATTCACCCCCGAGCCCGGATATATAAATTATTTTGGAATTCGACCCCAATTTGAGGTCTAGATCCCCAAATTTTAATATTCTTAGGTTTTACCCAAAATCCCCAATTCCACCATGAAAATCCTAGATTATAGGATGAAATCTTGTAAAATGAAGTTAAGGATTAAAGAAAATGAGTTAGAAATCACTTACTAATGTTTTGGAGAAGAAAGAGTGTTTGGAAAAACCGCCTCTTATGTTTTTAGGGTTTTGAAAAATGAAAAACAGCTGAAAATCCTGTTTAAATATACCCCCGCAGGCCTCCACCGCGGACCGCACATAAGCGACCACGGCCGCGAAGACCCTTCCACCGCGGACCGCGCAAAGGCGACCGCGACCGCGACCGCGAAGACCTTTCAACCACGGACCGCACAAAGGCGACTGCGAATAACCTTCCACCGCGGACCGCAAAAAGGCGTCCGCGGACCGCATCGGCGGGTTCAGAGATCTGTACTTCTCTGAACCTTAAAAACATCCTGGGACCTACCCGAAACTCACCCGAGCCCTCGGAACTTCAAACCAAAAGTGCGCACAACTTAGAAAACATCCTACAGACTTATTCATGTAATCAAATCACAAAAATAATATCATAAACATCGGTTTAAATCCCAAAATCAATGAAATTTCTCAAAACTCTTTTAAACATCAAATTTTGCAATTTAGGTCCGAATCACGTCAAATGGATTCCGTTTCTTACCAAATTTCATAGATAACCCAAATAAATCATATCGAACCTGTACTAGGTTCCAGGACCAAGCTACGGGCCCGATACCACAGGTTTCACATAGAATTTCATTTTCAAAAACCTTTATATTTTTCAGAAAATAATTTTCTTTAAAAATTCATTTCTCGGACTTGGGACCTCGAAATTCGATTCCGGGTATATGCCCAAGTCCCATATTTTCCTACGGATCCTCCAAAACCGTCAAATCACAGATCTGGATCCGTTTACCAAAAATGTTGACCAAGGTCAACTTTACTCAAATTTCAACACAAAAATATCATTTTCATTAGTTTTTCTCATAATGACTTCCCGGCTACATGCCCGGGATGCGCACATGAATCGAGGTGGGATAAAAGGAGGTTCTCATGACCCCGGGACATAGATTTAACTATAAATACACGAGATGACCTTTTGGGTCATCACACTTATACCCATTGGGTTTTTTGAGGGTTCGATGGTCGGAACCCTATTTTTATTTTTGTGTCTTAACGTGTTTGTGTTAGGATGATTTGGTACCCCTTGAGGGTTTTTCGAAGGACGATATTATCAAAACCTTTTAATTATTCGAGGTCTGATTTTATCGAAGCCCTTTTTTATTTACTTTGTCGAGGGTAGCCTTATTTAACCGATTTTTCAAAGTATTTGAAGGCCTTTTGTTTGTAGTAGAAGTCGGACGTCTCCGAGCTCCATTATTTTGGCCGTAGCTTTTAATATGGCTGAAGCCTTTAATGTGGCCGTAGCCTTCTGGTATGTCTCTTGGACTTATTTCCCGATAAGATTTCGAACTTATTCGAAATGTTAGTACCCGAGTATGGTGGCCTTTGCCTATATATCGAGGGGTGCCTCTTTGAGGTCTTATGATTTCGAACTTAGATAAGTCAAGTGTGCAGTCCCTGAGTGTTCGAGGTATGCTTGTACTTGGCCTTTGAGCCATTTTCACAAGTGTTAGTTTTGCACAGTAGATCAGAATCATAAGTACATGACTCGTATAATAGAAAATTTACTTCGAAACATGGGATGTTCGAGAAAAGAGAATGCTTCTTTGAATAATTTATACATGCGTACATGTTTTTTTGCCGGGACTCGGCTAATCTATATGGACACGGTTCATTCGATCGTTTGGCCCTTTACAAAATTTTTCCTATAGAGATCCGTTGATACTAGGTACATTTCTCGAACACATAACATCCGAGGGTGATGCCCCCCAATATTCGTGGTTGATTGCAAAGAAGCCTTGGATACTGTTGAATTATCCTCAGATAGCACATAATTGTTGCCTCGTTAAAAACCTTGCCGGAAAAACCCATTAGGGATAAAAACTAGTCTAAGGGAAAAAAAGTGCAACGCGTACTTTAAAACCTGAGGTCTCGATTTCTTGGATCGAATTCCTGCAATGAGTTAGTTTCGAATTTTTATGTAAATGAAAGAAAAGAGAAAGTCATACCTTAGAAATGGTACCTCTTAAGGAGTGATATGTTCCAATTATTCGACAATGGTTCGCCGTTCATTGTTCAGAATTTGTAAGATCCTTTTCCGACTATGTCAAGGATTTGGTAGGGTCCTTCCCAGTTAGGGTTGAGTTTTCCTTCATTAGGGTCTCGAGTGTTGATGGTGACTTTTCTTAGGACTAAGTCTCCGATTTTGAAGCGTCGAAGGTTGGTTCTTCTGTTGTAGTACCTCTTGATTCGTTGCTTTTGTGCAGCCATTCGAACGAGGGCCTCTCATATTTCATCTAACAATTCGAGGCTGGTATTCATAGCCTCACGGTTTGACCCCTCTATCACATATCGAAACCTGGTACTGGGCTCTCCCACTTCGATCGGTATCAAGGCTTCAGATCCGTATAATAAGGAAAACAAAGTTTCTCCTGTACTGGAGTTCGATGTTGTCCGATAAGCCCATAGGACCTTGGGCAATTTTTCTCTCCATTTCCCTTTGGCTTCGTTTAGCCTTTTCTTCAAGTTTAGGATGATATTCTTGTTCGTTGATTCGGCCTGTCCGTTCCCATTCAGGTGATATGGTGCCGAGAGTATCCTCTTTATTTTGTGATCTTCTAGGAATTTTGTTACTTTGCTGCCGATGATCTGTTTGCCGTTATCACATACTATTTCTGCGGGTATCCCGAATCGGCATGTGATGTGATCCCATATAAAATGGATCACTTCTTTTTCCCTAACTTTTTCGAAGGCCTTGCTTCAACCCATTTAGAGAAATAGTCAGTCATAATTAATATTAACTTAGCTTTACCTGGGGTCGATGGCTGAGGACCGACGATGTCCATTCCCCACTTCATGAATGGCCATGGGGATAGGACCGAGTGAAGTTGTTCACCGGGTTGGTGGATCATCGGTGCAAACCTTTGACATTTATCGCATCTTCGAACGAACTTCTTAGAGTCTTTTTCCATGCTATGCCAATAATATCCTGCTCTGACGACCTTTCAAACTAGTGACTCGACGCCAGAATGGTTCCTACAAGTGCCTTCATTGATTTCTCGTAGAACATAGTCAGCATCTCCTGGTCCCAAGCATACTGCCAACGGACCATCGAACGTTCTCCTGTATAATGTTCCTTCTTCGTCTAAGGTGAATCGAGCGGCTTTAGTCCGTAAGGCCCTTGATTCTTTGGGATATGATGGTAGCTTCCCATTCTTCAAGTATTCGATGTATTTGTTTCTCTAGAGACAAGTTAAGCTCATAGAATTTATTTCAGCATGTCCTTCCTCGATTACAGACCTCGAGAGTTGAACGACAGTCCCCGAGCTGATCTCATCTTCTTCGACCGATGACCGCAAGTTGGCAAGTGCATCGGCCTCAATGTTTTGTTCTCGAGGTATATGTTGTAGAGTCTATTCTTTAAAACGGTGCAGGGTTATCTGCAATTTTTCTAAGTACCTTTGCATCATGTCTTCTCGAACTTCGAAGGTTCCGTTTACCTGGTTCGCTAGATCGAGACCTGCATTTATAGCCTCATACTCGGCCTCGTTGTTAGTCAATTTGGCAGTATTAATGGATTGTCTAATAACATTGCCCATGGGAGGTTTCAAAACAATGCCAAGCCTGGACCCTTTCACATTCGAGTCGCCGTCCATGAAGAGGGTCCATACCCTCGATGATGTACCCAATTTTAGTAGAATTTCCTTTTCCACTTCGGGCGTGAGGGTTGTCGTAAAATTGACCATGAAGTCTGATAAAATTTGAGACTTGATGGCCGTTCAGGGTTGATATTCGATATCGTACCCTCCAAGTTCGATGGCCCATTTGGCCAATCGACCCAATAACTCAGGCTTGTGCAAAACATTTCGGAGTGGATAAGTGGTTATCATACATATGGGGTGACACTGGAAATATGGCTTTAATTCTCTAGATGCGCTTATTAATGCAAGTGCCAATTTCTCTAAGTGTGTATACCTAGTTTCGGCATCTCCTAAGGAACGACTTACGTAATAAACAGGAAACTACATACCTTGCTCTTCTCTCACTAGTACACCACTTACCGCTATCTCAGACACTGCCAAGTATAAGTATAGCTTCTCGTCTACCTTCGGAGTGTGGAGCAGAGGTGGGCTCGATAAGTATCATTTCAATTCCTCCAATGCTTGTTGACATTCCGGGGTCCATGCAAAATCATTTTTCTTTTTGAGTAAGGAAAAGAACCTGTGGCTTCAATATGATGACCTCGAAATGAATCGGCCCAAGGCAGCTATCCGTCCGGTTAGTCTTTGTATGGCTTTCACAGTGTCTACAATGTTATATCCTCGATGGCCTTAATCTTATCGGGGTTGATTTCAATTCCCCGATTCGATACCATGAAGCCGAGGAATTTGCCCGAGCCGACCCCGAAAGCACATTTTTCAGGGTTAATTTTCATGTTGTACTTCGTCAAGATATCGAATGTTTCCTGCAATGAGTCAAATGGTCCTCTGCGCGCAGGGACTTAACTAACATATCGTCAATGTAAACTTACATTGATTTACCTATCTGTTCTTCGAACATTTTGTTAACTAGGTATTGGTATGTAGCTCGTGTATTTTTTAGCCCGATGGGCATTACATTGTAACAATAAGTTCCATACTTAATGATAAATGAAGTCTTTTCTTGGTCTTCTGGGTCCATCTGGGTTTGATTGTACCTAGAATAGGCATCAAGAAAGGTAAGGATCTCGTGGCCAGTCGTGGCATCGATCATGTTATCGATTTTAGGCAGTGGAAAAGAGTCTTTTGGACATGCTTTGTTCAAGTCCTTATAGTCTACACATATTCTAAGTTTATTCCCCTTTTTGGGGACTACGACTACATTAGCTAAATATTTGGGATGTTTTGCTTCACGAATGGATCCTATTTTGAGAAGTTTGGTTACTTCGTCCTTTATGAAGGCGTGATTTACCTCGAACCAGGGTCTTCTCTTTTGTTTTATCGGTCTGAACTTGGGATCCAGACTCAGCCGATGAGTTGTTATCTCCAGTGGGATTCCTATCATGTCTAAATGGGACCATGCAAAGCAATCTATGTTATCAATAAGAAATTGAATGAGTTTTTTCCTCAGTTCGGAGGTCAACCCCGTTCGCAGGTATACCTTTCGTTCGGGTAGATACTCGATCAGTATCACCTGTTCCATCTCCTCGATCGTTGACTTGGTTGCATGTGATTCTTCGGGAACAACGAAAATTCGAGGAGTGAGAAAATCCTCTTCTTCTTCTTCCTCGATTACCTGTTTCTCCGATTCGGTCGAGGCTGGGGGCGGTGATTGCTATTTGGCCGTCTGCTTATCTTTGGTGCTCAATTTTTCTGAGGTCGAAGGTGTTGATATCAGCGTCACCTCGTCGACTGCAAACATTTCCTTTGCATCGTGTTGTTCCCGTAAACTGTTTTCACACAATCCACTGTTGGGAACTTCATCATTTGGTGAAGGGTAGATGGTATTACCCTCATATTGTGGATCCAAGGCCTTCCGAGCAGTGCATTATATCTCATGTCGCCTTCAATGACATGGAATTTTGTATCTTGGATAGTCCCGGCCATATTTACTGGTAGGATGATCTCCCATTTCGTTGTTTCACTAGCCATATTGAAGCCGTTTAGGACTCGAGATGCAGGTAAAATTTGGTCTAGCAAGCCGAGCTACTCTACGACCCTCGATCTGGTTATGTTTGTTGAGCTACCTGGATCTACTATAACACATTTAACTTGAATTTTATTTAACAAAATAGAAATTACCAGGGCATCGTTGTGCGGATGAGAGATGCCTTATGCTTCTTCGTCGTTGAACAATAGAGTGCCTTCGGACACATAGTCTCGAGTTCATTTTTCTCTGGAGATCGACACCTTGGTGCGTTTGAATATATGCCCTTGTGGGATGTCGACCCTGTCGACGATCATGTGAATAACATGCTGAGGTTCTTCTTGCTTGTTCTTTCTGTTGGCGTGTCTCTCCCTGAAGTGATTTTTGGCTCGATCACTAAGGAATTATCGAAGATGGCCTTCGTTGAATAATCGAGCTAATTCCTCCCTTAGCTGGCTGTAGTCTTCGGTCTGATGTCCATGGGCGCCATGATAGTTACACATTAAATTTGGGTTCCTTTGAGAAGGATCAGTCTGTATAGGTCTAGGCCACCTAGTATCTTTGATACTTCCGATAGCCGATACAATCCATGATGCATCGACATTGAAATTGTACTCCGATAGCCGAGGTGCTTCTGTGGGATCTATATATTTGTTGAAGCCAATTTTACTCATAAGTCCCCGAGAGTTCTGCCTTCGGTCACCCCTTCAATCGTTCCGGGCGGAGTTGCATCCCAGATGGTTATTCCTTCGATCTGAAACATATGGCTGATACTGATCTTTATTCAGCCTTGATTCTCTAACAACATCTCTATGATTTTTCCCTTTCGACCGATTTGGATGTACTGAACCTGAGGGGGCTCCCAATTGGTCGTCCTCAACCCTGATCTTCGCCTTATATCGGTTGTGAACATCTTCCCAAGTCACATCTGGGTACTCAATTAAATTCTGCTTCAAGTGGCGTGATGCGATTGAACTCCGCTCGTTTAATCCTTGGGTGAAAGGTTGAACAACCCAATCATCAGTGACTGGTGGTAATTCTATACGTTCCATTTGGAATCGAGATACGAACTCCCTTAGCATCTCGTTATCCCTCTGCTTCACTTTGAAGAGGTCTGATTTTCTCGTTGCAACCTTTATGGCCCCAGCGTGTACTTTTACGAATGATTCTGCTAACACGGCGAACAAATTGATAGAATTCGGTGGTAAGTTGTGATACCAAATCATAGCTCCCTTCGACAGGGTATCCCGGAACTTCTTCAGCAATACGGACTCGATTTAGTCATTTTCAAAATCGTTTCCTTTTATGGCGCACGTGTAAGAAGTAACGTGATCATTTGGGTCAGAGGTCCCGTTGTATTTAGGTATATCGGGCATACATAACTTCTTTGGGATGGGCTTCGGAGCTGCACTCGTAGGGAATGGTTTTTGCACAAACTCCTTGGAGTCCATTTCCTTTAAGATCGGTGGTGCCCCCGGTATCTGGTCAACTCGAGAGTTATAAGTTTCCACCTTCTTGTCGTTGGCCTTGATTTTCTTTTCTCCCGATTCTATTCTCTTAGTAAGCTCCTCGAGCATCCTCATTATAGCAGGGTCGGTTGTTGAAGTATTATCACCCTTTCAGGCACTGGCTTGGTACAACGAGTAACCTCTTATTCGACCCTATTTGGTGCCATGTGCTAATTTTGCAACTGAGCAATGGTGTTTTGTTGGGCTTGCAACATTTCAAATATTACTTGGAGACGTACTTCTTCATCTCCTCTTCCCTGTGTACCTCGACCGTCAGTTCGACCCTTTCTACGTACACTTCCCTCGGGGTCTACGCCTAAATCCACATTCAAAGCAATGTGAGAACTGACATCAATCGGGTTGACGGGCGGTTCTTCTCCAAGGTCAGCCTGTGGCACCTCGATTCCTGGGGCGATAACTTTCTCGTTTTCTCCGTAGAGTCCGAGGCCGTTAACGCCATGTGTAGATGTGTTTTGTTAGTTCGAAATGATTCAATCTGAAAATAAAATTCTTGCCAAGAAACAAGCGTAAATAGTGTGTTTTACCAAATTTAGCACTGAACACTCACTATTATCCTTAGCCCCACGGTGGGCGCCAAACTGTTTACCTCGAAATACGAGTAACAATTAAACTTGTAATGTGGTTATAAGGATACGTGATCTGATTCAATACCAATTGATAAATTATGAGATAAATAAATGGATTTAAACGATTAAGATAAATCAAACCAGTTTGCAATTTATCGACCTCAATCGGAACAAGCTCGATATCAAGCGTTAAGAACAATAAGAACACTAAGAACAATAGTAAATTGTAAGCAAGTAAAAGAGCATCGTATTATTATTTCTCAGTAAGTGTCCCTTTACAAATGGACAGGGTTCCTCTTTATATAGCATATGAATCCTAAATAAGGTATAACTGTAATTTCGGAAATAAGATCCATGATTGGTATCAATAATCGTTAGCGGTTCTGTTGGTTCCGAGATTCCCGCCGAGATTTGTGGTCGATCACTGATATCTCGCCATTCCGTTGCTCGATGTTTGTCTTTCCCGATCTCGATCCTTCGGTCTTCGTGTTCTTCTGGCTCGAGCTCGCTTCGATATGAGCTTAAGCTCAAAGCAGACCCTCGAACCCATAAAATCGGACATGCTCGATTTTAACCATATACACGAACGAATCTTACATTGGAATGAAAAAGAAAAATGAAGAGCTATAAAACATATACAAGTTTACATAATACATGCGGTCTGGAGTTTGATAATGACATAAATCCAAAAAATAAATCCGTGAAATCTGTTAACCAAATTAATGAACAATACGCGTCATGTGCTTAATTATGACATCGAGTCCACATCTCAATTCTTTGTCTTTTTTTCTTTCTTCTCTTTAATTATTTGATATTGCTAAAGCAAGTTAGAGAGTCTCATTCTAAGGAGTCATTTCTAATTTCAATCAATTGAAAACCACCCTTTCCCTTATCGAGAAAATCCCTTTCGTAATTACATTATGCATTTCCTTTTCTTCTAATTCTTCATCTTCCTTTTTAGCTAGAGGAATTGTAAGTAATTGAACTTCTAATTTTTACCTCGTTGAATTCCTCTACATTAATAAGAACTGAAGAATCATTTAGGGAATGTTTAGTAAGAGGGAGACTCATACAACAATTCCATCCCTCAGTTTAAAACAAAGTGAGATCGATTATATAAATCTTTATTAATCACGTTTTTAAAATCTCTCATTTTTTTAACCATTATTTCTCCAATTAAATTCATTAGACCAACATTTTAGATACAAAAATAAAAAAGTACTGGACGTTTTTTATACTAGCAAATATATCTTTACTGCTCAGAGACTCTTAAAAAGCATCTTTAAGTAAATACTAATTCCCATATTGATTTTCACCTTTCTATTCTTTTTAATTAATTTTAGCCGTTAGCTATACAATACAAATTAAAATAAAACAATAAGTTAGAAATTTATTTGTAAAAGTTTGGCATATATAATTTGAGTGTGCGAAGGGTCCTATCAGACGATGTTTTCTATCACGTGATGGGAAAAGTCTTTTTCCAAGCGTTAAATCCGTCCAATATCATATTTGATGGATTTTAGTGATTTATGAATAGAGTAAATGATAAATGCATTTTGGAGGGCCACCTGCTGTGCAATACGTCTTCAGAGAAAAGTCAATAATGATATATTTGTTTTGGCTAAATATGGTTGTGCTATCTAATTACGCTTTATTTCTCCACTTTTATTTGTATATGATATGTATGTTAATGACCCTCTAAAACAGTTATTGAGGAGAATTTGAAGGATGACATTTTATAAAGGCTGGTTTATACATATAAACTATGTCAAAGTTTGTGACTCAAATGGACTAAATTGGTGCAACCTACTAGTTACGAGTAGTTGATCCTATTATTTTTTGAAGGGCCTAATTAAAAGTTTCCAATAATTAATTCAATTATCAATCTTTAAAATAAGTATGGAGAAATTAGATTAATCAAATAAATAAATAAATAAGAGAAATGTGTTTGAGCCAACTATATTAGTAAATTATTTGCAGACCGGTATTAAGCGAGACAAGTTACATTATGACAATATGCCAACTAAACAATATATATTTAATAATTTAATAATCTATACTAGCGGTAGGCATATATATTTTATTGGAATTAAATATGTAAAATAATTTGGACTATATTTTAAATTCAAGATATGCTTGTTCAAATAAATTTACTAGGCTAATAGAATCGGATTAATGTAAAGACCCGTAAAATTTTTAACTGAAAAGCGATGCCCGGATAGATCCCCATGTTGATGTAACTACAGAAATTCTTAAATCAGACCTTTTTGGAGTGAAAAGTACCCCAGGACTTAGAGGATAGAATTTTTTTTCCAGTTGTGCAAATCTGCGGTCCACTATGCGACCGCATATCAAGTATGCGGACCGCATAGTGATCGCATAGTTGAGCAGATTGCTGTCCATTTTGAGGACAGCTATGCGGCCCAAAATGCGATCGCATATCATGTATGCGGGCCGCATAATTGTCGTGTAATTGCACCTGGGTTTTTGCGGAGGGAGTAATGCGGCGCACTATGCGATCGCATAATAGGTATGCGGACCGCATAGTTGCCGCATACCTGGGCAGTTCCTTTTTCTTTTTGGCCCAGCTAAAGGCCAATAATGCGGCAGGTTTGCGGACCGCATAACCGGAATGCGATCGCATTCCGGACCGCAAACCTGCATCGAGGCTCCTATTTTCTAATTTTTAAAACCCGACCCCCAGCCTAATATAACACCCATCCCTCATAATTTTAACCATTTTTTGATAAAATAGAGAGAGGAGAGAGTGGGTTTTAGTGAGAGAGAGTCCCAACTTCATCAATTTGATCCACCATCTCTACTCAGGCCTGGAATTGATCGAGTAGGATACCATTTTCTTCACTACACGAGGTAAGCTTCTACCCCACCAACCCTAATTTTCAGATTTTTGTTAAAATGAAACATGGTTAGGTGAGTTCATGAAGATGGGGGTAGGAATCTTGCATGCATGTAACCAACTAGTCATAATCTAGTAAAGGAAAATGCGTTAGAGTAATCTTTCACTAAAAAGAGGTCATTTAATCTAAAGGAACATGTAGTGTTTGATAGAATGCTCAAGTAAGTTCAAGACATGATCATTATTCCTAATTCTAAGTTCAAATATGCCACATTGTGAACTAGATTGCAGGTGCTAGAAGGTCCGGTGAATTGTGGTAGGAATCTAAGGAAAAATCCCAAATCGAGGTAAGTATGGGTAACTTTAATCTTTGTAGAATCGTCACGCTAGTGCCCGAGCATTTGGTATGAGTTCTTTGCTTGATCATATTTGAATTGATTGTTATAATGTGTTGAGGCGTAAGATTCTACTCTCTGATTGTCTTAGTTGTTTACCATGTCACCATGTTACTCGAAATTGTGAAATATGATTCTTTATGCTTATCCTATCATGTGCAAATTCATCATATGTTGGAACTTATTGATATGAAGGATAATGCTACTAAATGAATGAAAGGGGTAATTAACTCAATTATTAAATGTATCCAAGTGCCAAAGGCTATGTAGTAAATGATGGGAAAAAAATATAAATTGATTTGATTGAGTTAAATGGTTACGACGTACCTTACATGTCTCACTATTTTTGTAAAGGTTATTGTGCTCCTTGATTTCACATGGTTCTCCGAGTTCTATGAACTGATACTCTTGGTGATAGAAATTCTTGTGATTGAGTTGTTGCTTATTTAAACTATGTCCGGTGGGATCGGGTTGCGCGCCGCAACAAGAGGAATAAGGATGGTATGTAGAGAAGGAACAAGGGTGAAATGTGATTGTACGATGGGATCGGGTTGCGCGCCGCAACAAGAGGAATAAGGATGGTATGTAGAGAAGGAACAAGGGTGAAATGTGATTGTACGATGGGATCGGGTTGCGCGCCGCAACAAGAGGAATAAGGATGGTATGTAGATAAGGAACAAGGGTGAAATGTGATTGTACGGTGGGATCGGGTTGCACGCCGCAACAGGAGAAATAAATGTGGTTTGTTGAGATGGAATAAGGGTGAGATATGATTGTATGGTGGGATCGGGTTGCGCGCCGCAACATGAGGAAATTGGAATAAGAAACTGTGAGACTCTCATTTGTGTTCTATGTATTTCTGTGCAACATTGTTTGATTTCCGTGGCTGTTTTCTACTTGTGTACTGTTGATTCTACTTAGAGTGAAGTTTGTTCATACATACTAGTACTATTCAATGGTACTAACGGCCCTTTTGCCGGGGGCGCTACATCTTTTAAATGGATGTAGGTGGTTCTGTAACAGGTAGCGCCAATCGACGATAGTGGTGCTTTCTCCTCCTCCCTTCAGCAATTCTGGTGAGCCCCATTTCCTCCCGGGGCCGTGTGTAGATATATGTTGATTTCTTTTGTGTATATTGTCCCTTTTGAGGTATAGCCGGGGCCTTGTCGCCGACAGGTCTATGTTCATTTCTCCATACTCTTAGAGGCTCCGTAGACACTTATGTGGGTTGTGAATATGTTTTGGGTAGTTGTTGGGTTTAATCGTAATCGTGATTCCGTATCGTGCATATTGTAATTGGTATGTATGTCTTAAAAGATCTACTGTTGGTAATGGTGAAAGAGGAAAATGGACTTAATGTTATGAATATATGCTTTTGAAGTATCTCTTGCTAACTCAAGTAAATATTGTATGCTATAAACACGGAGCGAAACGAGTCGGGTAGGAAAGCCTAAACAGGCTTGCTTGACCGGGTCACTCGGTTAGGCGCCGGTCGCGCCCCTCGATTTTGGGGCGCGACAATTAGTTATATAAGTCTAATAAATATGGATTAAATGAATTAGTCTTAATCTATTGGGCTAAAGTGATTAGCTCACTTCATTAAGCCCAAGATGCCATCTTCCTAGAGGCCCAGTTTGGCACCACGTGTCAAATGACATGGCGCGCCAAGTCAAATGAAAGAGCCAATAGGATCATGACACGTGTCAAAATAACAAGGTATCCCAAGTCAAATTAAATGGCCAATGAAAGCATGTCACGTGTGCAAGTGACATGTTCTGGCCAACCAAATGCGGCCCTGTCACACTTCAATTGGATTGGTCAGAAAGAGTTTGTTTTTATCATAACTCTTCCCTCCCACAACTATAAATAAGGGTCTTCATAACCCATAAAAGGACTAGAAGTTATAACAAGAAGCAAGAGAGAGATCGTGGATGAAATGCCGCGGATTTCTCTAAAAAGCTACAAGCATTCTAAAGATTAAAAGATCAAGACGAAGATTCAAGAACAAAGTGCAAGCCCTTGGATTAAAAGTACGTCAAGATCAAGATCAGACCTCATGCACTTGGATTAAAGTAAAATAAAATTCAAGATTAAGCTTGAAGGCTCTTTTATTTACTGTTGGAAAGAAGAATCAGAGGATTCATAGAGATTTTAACACTCATCTCATTTGAAATAAAATACTATGATTGTTGCAATATTTTTCAATCTTGAATATTTTCTTGATGCAAATTTATTGTCTACACTAGCTTTAGGGTACGCGCTTTGCATGTGTATAATAAGTAGTTTTTTTAAAAAATCTAATAAATATGATAAAGCTAAGTATACCTAACAAGCAATGTTTAAGTGTTGTGTAATAAATATTTCTATAATTTGATGTTGAGTTGTAATAAATATGAATATCGAGATAATATATATCTAACTATAGTTGTTGGCATGCAAAATTTATTGGATCTTAATCCACAAAATAATTTGGACCATATTTTAATATATTAGTCTAAATAAATATTATGGTTTAATATGATTATATTAATTATATAAGTCCAATACATAAATCCAATGGACTAGCTCATTTAATTGGGCTACAAGTAATGAAGCCACTTCATTAAGCAAAAAATGTCATCTTCCTAGAGGCCAAGTTTGTGCCACATGTCAAATGGTGTGGCACGTAAACTCAAACGGAAGCGCCAATAGGATCATGCCACGTGTCAAAATGACAAGCCATGCCAAGTCAAATTAAAAAGCCAATGAAACTGCGCCACATGTGCAAGTGGTGTGTTTTGGCCAATTAAATGTGGCCTTGTCACACTTCAATCTAATTGGTCGAAAGGAGTTGGGTCTCATCACAACTCTCTCTTCCACAACTATAAATTGGGGTTGTCGAGACCCCCTTTTTCTCGCGAAATCGGGTTTCGACATTGACAACTCTTTTAAAAAGGGAGTAAGGGTTATTAAAAGAGAGATTCGCCACCTAACGGATTAAGGTGTGTTAGGGCACCTATTGCAAATGACTCGGATTTACTGGTTTGCGTCACCAAAGATCGGGTAAGGGCTCAAATTACCTCGAGAAGAAGGTGCTAGGCACTCCTCGAGATCCACAACAGTGTATCCCGGTCCGAACTCAAATCATGTGAATTAGTCTAAGAGAGAAAAGAAACAATGGATAAAGAAAGAATTATTTTAATAGGAATGGGGGGTCCTAAGTTTTTAGCCTAAAGGATCACCCCCTGCAACATAAATAATACTTCGTAACTCCCTCAAGATGGGGTGTTACTCATATCAGACTATCATCTCCTGCTACCCAATTACTATCTTTAAGTTATTTACCTAAAGCGCTCTAATAAATTCTAAGTCGTACCCTATGCGTGTACTACCCGTCCCTTGCCTTTGGCCCAAGAGGCTTTTGGACCTCTATTTTTGGATGGTTCTAGACTTAACTTAGGTTTCTCAAAAATGATAAAACTAGGCAACATACAAAACAAGTTTGTAACGACCCGGTCGGTCGTTTTGAGAGTTAGCGCCCCGATCCCCTAATAACTGCTTCTCCCCTGTCTATTTATGCTATTGGAACTTGTCAGAGTGTTGAGTGGTGAAATTCGGAATGATTTTGGACACATAGTCCTTTAATGTGAATTTTAGCTTTAGAAATCGGATCGTAGCTAGAACTGTGTGAAGACGGATCCGGAATGGAATTTCGTCGACTCAGTTAGCTCCGTTGGGTGATTTCAGTGTTAGGAGCGTGTTCGGAATGTGTATTCGAGGTCAGATGTAAATTTAGGCTTGAATTGGCGGAAGTTAGAATTTCGGCGATTTCGGCCGATAGTTGAAGTTTTGATATCGAAGTCAAAATGGAATTTCGAAAGCAAAAACAGGTCCGTAATGTCATTTTTGACCTGTGTGCAAAATTTGAGGTCATTTGGATATGTTTAGATGTGATTCGGCATCGGATGTGGATTTTAGAAATTTTCTAAGTTCTTAGGCTTGAATCTGTGCATATTTGATGTTTTTGATGTTATGAGGCGTGTTTTTAAGGCTCGACCAAGTTTGAATGAGGTATTAGGGTCGATTGGTAGTTTTTGGTTGAGGTCCCGGGGGCCTCGGGTGTGTTTCGGGTGTTCAAACGGGCATTTTTGGCCTAATAGACTTAGCTGGTTTTTCTGGTTTTTCAACAGCAGTGTTTTGTTTTCCGCGATCGCATGGGCTACTCCGCGATCGTGTAAGGTAAATATGGGAAGGTCTATGATTGTTCTATGCGATCGCAAGAAGAGGTCTGCGATCGCATAGCTAAAGCTGTTAAGCCTCCGCGATCGCATTCCCTAAATCGCGATCGCACTGAAGTCCCTTAGGAAGATGGAGGTAAGGACCTTTACTCTTCGCGGTCGCATGAACTTGGACGCGATCGCACAGGTATGAGTTTGCAAGGTTCGCGATCACAATCATGGTTCCGCGATCGCATAGCACGAATTCTAGGAGCGTGTCCCTTAACTCTCCGCGGTCACGACTCATTGTACGCGATCGCATAAGGCAAACATCTGGGCAGTCTTTTAAAGACCCAATTCCGAGGGCTTATGTTATTTTCACCATTTTTGATTTTGAGGAATTTTGCACTTGGGTGATTTGGGTTAGTGATTTCTAACCTATTTAGATCAAATTCCATGATTCCAATCTTAAATTCAACCTTTAATTTTGAAATTTGTGGGTAGAAAATGGAAAAAATGGGATGAACTTCCTAGACCGAATTATTGAGTTTTGATTGGGTGTTTGACCTCCGATTTTAGAGATTCTTATATGGTTAGACTCGGGAGTGAATGAGTGACCAAAAAATATAATTTTTACCCGATTCTGAGACGTGGGCCGGGGGGGCCTTTTTGGGGCGATTTTCCTAATTTCGCGTTTTAGCTTCGAATTGATTAATTAAATTAGTTACTTAAAGTTATATTTACATTATGCAATTAATTTGAATAGATTTGGGCCATTTGGAGTNTCATTGAAGTGACATTTACATTATGAAATCGTATTGAATATATTTGGGCCACCCGGAGTAGGATACTCGTGGCAAGAGCGTGATATTGGGTTGAGTAGCGCAGTCGAGGTAAGTGGCTTGCCAAACTCTGTGTTGGGGATTTCCCTTAGGCATTTTTATACTGATTTTACTATGTGGACGCTGTGTACGTGAGGTGACGAGTGCGTACACGGGTCATGGTTGCTAAATTCTCTCTTTTCCTTCCATGACATAACTCATTTCATTCCTATATTACTGCTTCATGTTATAACTGATTAGTTAGCATAGGGATAAACATGCCTACCTGTTATCACTTGAATTCCCCGTACTTGCCACTATTTTCTCCATGCTTAGGTAGTTTTACCTTATTCTTGCCTATTGCTTTCTTGAATTGTTTAAATAAGCCGTATCCGATAGGATTTTGCATCTCATATTTAAATTGAGACTACAGACCGAGATCCGAGAGCTTTCCCCCTGTACTGCATTGCATATTTAAATCGGGACTACGGACTGAGATCCGGGAGCTTTTCCACTGTACTGCATAGCATATTTAAATTGGGACTACGGACCGAGATCCGGGAGCTTTCCACCTGTATTGCATTGCATATTTGCTGTGGAGATATATGTTATGCTGAGCCGAGGGCTCTTCTTTATTATTTCCTTCAGCTTTACTTTTTAAATTCTGCTATCATTGCTTATTGGTATTTCACTGTTTAGACTTATAACTGTCACGACCCAAAAATCCCACCGTCGGGCCATGACTGCGTCTAACATTGAACCCGCTAGACAAACCAATGTTTGAACTAAATAAAACTTATTAACAACAAATACGAACAAGATAACCAAGGCTTCGATGGCCCACCATATAAAATTTAACAAAATAACCCAAAATACAACATAGCACTTTTCGAAATAAAACCCTTAAACGAAATTCCAGAACTTGTGTCACATACTCACGGACTATCTAAGTGATTACTACAAACAAAAGGTCTGAAATAAATACAT
>ML280338.1:0-22139 GCA_005239495.1 Nicotiana undulata
TCAATATTTAGCATAAATTATTCGTGCTTTTATAATAATATAGATATAGATAGATATAGATATGATAAAGGAAAGGATAAAGTTTATTAAGGATAAAATATATGGCAAAACTTAGAAGATTCCACGCTCTAAATATTAGGCAATTGTATAAAATTGTTATATATGTAATATAACAATTTTATTTAGTATAAAATTCCTTCAGTATTAGACAACCAATTTTGTAGGCTTGGTAGGCTATGTTCAATGTGTACCAAATGTAGTATTTAACCCATAATCAACTTTGTAGGCTTGTCATATATATTGTTTAATTTAAATCGAAAAAGAGTTCAAAACTTAGAAAATTTCGGGCCCTAAATATTAGGCAATGGTATAAAATTGTTATATATTCAATATAACAATTTCATTTAGTATAAAATTCCTTCAGTATTAGACAACCAAATTAGTAGGCTTGGTAGGCTATGTTAAATATGTACCAAATGTAGCATTTAACCCAAAGTCAACTTTGTAGGCTTGGCATATATGTTGTTTAATTTAAATCGAAAAAGAGTTTTATCTTTAGGTGATTTACGATTATATCCTTAAATCTTACAAATATTTAAGGGTATAAAAGTCGATTAATATTTAAAGGATATTTTAGTCGTTCAATATTTAGCATAAATTATTCGTGCTTTTATAATATTATAGATTGATATAGATATTGATATAGATATAGATAAATATAGATATAGATAGATATAGATATAATAAGGAAAGGATTAAATTTATTAAGGATAAAATATATGGCAAAACTTAGAAGATTCCGGGCTCTAAATATTAGGCAATGGTATAACATTATTATATATTCAATATAACAATTTCATTTAGTATAAAATTCTTTCGATATTAGACAACCATTTTTGTAGGCTTGGTAGGCTACCTTCAATATGTACCAAATGTAGTATTTAACCCAAAATCAACTTTGTAGGCTTGGCATATATGTTGTTTAATTTAAATCAAAAAAGAGATTTAACTTTAGGTGATTTACGATTATATCCTTAAATTATACAAATATTTAAGGGTATAAAAGTCAGTTAATATTTAAAGAATATTTTATTAGTTCAATATTTGGCATAAATTATTCGTGTTTTTATAATAATAATAAAATAATAATAATATTAATAATAATAATAATAATAATAATAATAATAATAATAATAATAATAATAATATTGATAGATTGATAGATAGATATAGATAGATAGATATAAATATAAATAGATTGATCTAACACACTTCGGATTGTAATTGTTTTGCTTTTTGTCTTCTACTAATAAATTGAGCGTTAAATTCTTTCACATTTTACAGAATTTTGCACTCGAAAAAAGATTGTTGACTTTTTATGTTTTTGTGCGCAAACCAGAAGTCATGTCTAAACTGGGAATATTCCTTGATCTTGGTCGCCACCACAATTTATTATTTTGAGAATTCAGTGTATGCGTCATAACTACTACACGACCAATCAAGAAACAATCATACAAGGTTGTCGTAGCTAGGCAACATAAATACTAATCTCCAGACAGCATATATATACAAGTGCACAAAGCCAGGTTGTTAAGTTATAATGCTATTCATCTAACAACCGAAGTACGTTAAAGTCGCGTATATACTTAAATTTAATGTTTAAAACAAAATAGTCTGTCCAATATGTAAGACAATAAACGAACATTTACATGCAATGATTTTGAGATCGATTTGGCTCATGGGGTGGTTGTTATGTCTGTTGGTATTCTTACGCATCTAACCTGAAATCCACTGTTTGGTCGGCCCATGTTACACAATAATAAACCCATTGTACTATATTGAAAAAGCATGTGACTTGGTCCTCTCCCCTCACCAAAAAAGAACCCCCCCAAACATGATATAGATATTTGGGCTTAATAAATACTTATGATGTTGGTTACTAGTTCGTAAAAATGAAATATGGTTATCATTTTGTTGGTCCAAAACACACACGCAAGTTTACGTGGTCGACAAGTAATATATGATTGTAAGTCCAAATATCGTACCCACAAAGACTTGTGGTTAACTATTTACTAAATTAAGCTAAAATAATTAATCTATTCAAGCAATTTTCTAAAGATTATTAACTACAACTAATCTAAAGTCGAAAACTATGAAATTAAAGAAAACAAGTCGGTAAGCATAGATATGATTCAATGGAAGAAAATATTAGCGAACAATCTCGATGAGTCCTCCACTTAAATTATCTAATTAATTTATCTGGTTTATTGATTGACAATGTTAATATTACTCGTGGTATTCTCCCGAAGTACTACTCTCCTATTCAAGCTAATTTAACGCCTATATTCCTATGGAATTAGGATCAACAAGAACACATTAATAATTTTCGTATAGTAACCAAACAAGGAGATTAGGTATATCCCTATCATAACCGCAAATTCGTCCCCCAATACCCAGGTTCAAGATCTCGCTCTACTCAATCTTATTTGCAATCTAGAATTTCCTCTCCCGAGTTCAGTCATAGATTCGTAGATAGTATTAATTTGGTGATCAAGCAATCAAATAGTGAAGCACAAGATTGAATAAATAAACCAATATAATAAGAATAATTCACGCTTCAAAACAACGTTCATGTAGCAGCCAAAACTAGGGGTGTACAAAGCGAACCAGAAAATTGCACCAAACCGAAAAGTCAAACCAAATCGATTAAAAAACCCGATTAGGTTTGGTTTGATTTAGTTTGGTATCAATTACAAAACCCGAACAAATCCGACATATAAATATATAATTTTTATATATAGTTTTAAGACTTTATATAGATTTCTTTACAAAAATATCTAGAAATATTTGGGATCCTCTATTGGGATGTAATATTTAATACAATATGAAGTGCTCCCTTTTTATTAACTTTAAATAACAGGTTATATGATCACTTTCTTATCAAGTGTTATTGAAATGCGTCAACCTCTTTGTTCTTTCATATTCATATGTCGAGATCTATTAAATTCATATATCTTTTTCAAATTTGAATTAGTATTTTGATAATTTAAAATTAAATAAAACATAATGTTTAATTATTAAATTTGGTTAACCTTGAAAGTGTACATCAAGGAAAAAATATTGTGAGATGACAAAAAAATAACTATTATGTGTTACCAAGAAAATTCTCCCATAAAAATATTTTAATAAATCATTTATTTATTTTTTTAATTTTTACTAAACATATATTTGATTATAAAAAATTTAATAAAGTATGATAGAAATAATATTCATGTAACAAAAAACACGAAAACCTGAAAAACCAGACAAAATCGAACCAATCCAAACCGATATAGTGGTTTGGTTTGGTTATGAAAGAAATCGAACCAACCCGGTCCATGTACACATATGAAATTAAAGGAAGAGCAGAGAAGAAAAACTAGTAGAAATCTTGCTCCAACGTGCCCCGGATGTGAATTCTCCTTTCAAAAATATGTTTGATCCCCTCCAAAATTGACCAACCCCGAACTAATCACGTTTAAGAGAGATTTATAGGTTAGCGTCGGAGTCCCCATGTCCAAATCCATGTAGAAACAATTAATGCACGGACTAGAAAAGGACCAGGCCTTAGAGCTCGCAAGGCCTGATGTGGGTCGCGTTGTAGAGTGGGCGTCGCCCACTATAAAGCCTGGTTGACCGCACGCTGGACCAGGTGTCGCCCACTCTGACGCCTGGTCCAATTTTTCTACCTTTTGGTGCTCTTTTGTGTATCTTTGACGTCCATGTGTGCAACCTTTATGCATTTTCATCCTTCAACAAATCCTACACACAAAACAACATAGTTAGGCTCAAACGTCGCACAATTATTCACATATTAAAATTTAAGGTAAGCAATGCACCAAAAATACACATTTATAGCCAATCGCATTTACAAATGGCGTGGAGGTTAGGGTTCTTTGCAACTTTCCAGAAAATTAAGAGCTGGACATTAATTAGAACTGGGATTTTTTACTTCATTAATCTGAAGTTGGTTGTTCCTTTCTTTTTTATAATTTTTTTCTTATTTTGTACGTAGTTTAAAATATAGGTAATGAAAGGTTGAATATTTAACCAAAATAATTTCTAAAAACTTTCTCTCTCGAAACATGATCTCTCCTCCTCTCAGCAGTAGCTGATATGGCGAGGAAGGAAAAATCTCGAGGAGGAGGGAGTACCGTACAACTCACAACAACATGAAGAGACCTAAAAGAAGTTCCACAATCATCAAAGGCGTAGAAATTCCGTAATGTCAATGCAATACAAGGTATATCTCCATTAGAATTGGATAGAACTATTGCATCGACATCAACAATGGTGGACAACACGTCGGCAATGAAATCATGGGCAGATCTAACGGAGGAAGAGGGAAATGAGGCGGAATCAATAGGAAAACAAAGCCATGCAAATGCACAAACGGTAGGGGAAAATTGGAGTGGAATAGTAGGGAAAGGAGAACGGAGTGAAGGGTATGACCTAACCAGGAAGAAAGGGGAGCAATTGAGGGGAAATGTGAAAATTACAATGGAAGATATAAAAGATGAGATAATCTACTAGAGAGCTGTTGTAATTTGTTACATGCTGGATTCTAATCCACCCCAACAGTTATGGAGGGATACTTCAAAAGAGAATGGGGATCATTGGGAATTGATAAAATAGCTCAAGTAAACATGTCACGACCCGATTTACCCTCCGAAAGGTATCGTGACGGTACCTAGTCTCTACGACTAGGTAAGCCTAATTTTGCGGAAAATCTTAATTAAAAACGATAAAAGTAAAGATAGGGAACGAAAAATCTAAGTAAACATAACATCGCCGCTCCGCATGTACAAGTATAAATCCCAAAACCCAAAACGTCACATTATAGTCACAAGCTTCTATACTGTAGTAGCTCTATACAACGGGAAAGAAAATACATAAAAAATGTCTCTAAAAGATGGAACGGAAGGTCACTCGGAGGATTCTGCGGACGCGAAAGAAATACCTTACGGTCTCCTCGAAGAAGCTGCAACGGCCACTAGCCACGGAACTGAGAACTCGAACCTGGATTTGCACACGAAAAATATGTGCAGGAAAGGGCATGAGTACACCATATTTGGTACCCAGTAAGTGCCAAGTAAAACCCCAGTCAAGTAGTGGCGAGGTCAGGTTAAGGCTCTACTGGATTTATGATAAAACAATTTAAATAGTACGGAAAAGAAATAAGTTCTAAGGTATACAATTAACATGCATAATCTAAAATAAGACAGTAAAATGGAGCCCTCGGCTCAGCACAACTTATCACATAGTGGAATCTCCCGAGATACCGTCCCGTAGTTCCAATTATAAATAAATATGAAGTACAGGGGGGATCTCCTAAATTCGTAGTCCCCAATTTAAATATGCAGTATATGGAGGATCTCCAAAAATACGTCTGTAGTCCCCAATTTAAATATGCAGTACAGGGGGGATCTCCCAGAATACGTCTGTAGTCCCCAATTTAAATATGGTATGCAAATGAACATCGGATAAGGCATTATTTAAGAACAGTTTAGCAAACCACAAGTAAGGGAAAAAAGAAACTAGCTAAATATGGCGCACAGAATGGCAGATAGACAATTTGATATAAAACAACTAGGCATGTTGTTCCTAACCTAAGCTAACAATTAGCACATTAAGCAATGAAATCGAAGTAAAAGAATTTACAATATGTGTAGTAAAACGTGGAATTTTAGCAACAAATGGTCCATGTACGTACTTGTCATCTCACGTACACGGCACCCATATAGCAAATAAGTGTCAAAACGACTTAAGGGACAGAGTTAGGCAAGACACTTATCTCGACTGCTCTACTCAACTCGAAACCACGTTCTTGCCATGAGTACCCCACTCCGAATGGCCCAGATCCATTCAATTCAATTGCATAATGTAAATATCACTTTAAGAAATCAATCTAACTAATTATTTCGAAGCTAATACGTGAAATTAGGAAAATTGCCCAAAAGTCCCCCGGGCCCACGTCTCGGAATCAAGTGAAAGTTACCAATTTAGAACCCCCATTCACTCACAACACACTCGAACAAGAATCATTAAAATCCGATGTCAAAATCCCATTAAATTCTCGGATTTTTACTTGGGGAACTTTTCTCCCATTTTTTCTAGTTTCCCCCCCAAATTCCTTCATTAGATTGAAGAAACTGTTATAGATTAATGATATATAAATGAAATAGGATTAGGAATCATTACCTATGAATCTTCTCTTCAAAACCCACTCAAATCGCCTATTCCCGAGCTCCAAATCATTTTAAGAAGTTATGAATTTCAAACCCTAAAAATTGGTATATTCTGCCCAGCGATTACGCTTCTGCGGTCAAAAGGGCTGCACCTGCGGAAAATACATCGCAGGTGCGGAAACTCATTAATTGGTTAGGGGTCGCACCTGCAGTCTCTGGGCTGCATCTGCGGGTTCCTCACCGCACCTGCGAGCCCAGCCACCTAAGCCCAAAAGCCGCACCTGCGCATCCTTCAGCGCACTTGCGTGTCCGCACTTGCGGCTCCCCTTCCGCAGGTGTGAAACACAAGAACTAGCAAAGCATCAGTTGGTGTTTAAGTCCAAAATCTCCCGTTGAGCATCTGAAACACCCTCGAGGTCCCTAGGACCTCAACCAAACCTACCAACCAGTCCTAATACCTCATCCGAACTTAGTCGAGTCTTCAAAACACATCACATAACACCAAAATCACGAATTATACATGGATTCAAGCCTAAGAACTTAGAAATTTCCCAAAATCTACAAACGATGCCGAAACACGTCCAAACTCATCCGAATGACCTCAAATTTTACACACAGGTCATAAATGATACTTCGGACCTACAACCATTTTCGGAATTCCATTCCGAGCCCGATATCAAAATTTCACCTATCGGTCGAAATCGCCGAAATTCTAACTTTCGCCAATTCAAGCCTAAAACTAACATAGACCTCGAAAACACATTCCGGACACGCTCCTAAACCCCGAATTCACTCAACCGAGCTAACAGAGTCGACGAATTTCTATTCCGAATCCGGCTTCACACAGTTCCAACTACGGTCCGATTTCTAAAGCTTAAACTCATATTTAGGGACTATGTGTCCCAAAACTCTCCGGAATCCACAACTAACCACTCTGACAATTCCCATAAGCAGATACAAATGTGGGGAAAACAGTTAGTAGGGGATAGGGGTGCTAACTCTCAAAATGACCGACCGGGTCGTTACATTCTCCCCCTCTAAAGAAAATCGTTCGTTCTCGAACGAGTATGAAGACATACCTGAAGTTGTGAAAAGGTGAGAGTACTAGTATGAAGACATACCTGAAGCTGTGAAAAGGTGAGAGTACTGGCTGCGCATATCCTGCTCGGTCTCCCACGTAGCCTCCTCGACCGGCTGACCCCTCCACTGAACCTTTACTGATGCAATATTCTTCGACCTGAGCTTTCTGACATGTCTATCCAATATAGCTAATGGCTCCTCAAAATATGATAGAGCCTTGTCCAACTGGACTGAACTGAAATCCAAAACATGAGTCGGGTCACTGTGATACTTCCGGAGCATAGAGACGTGGAATACCGAATAAACTCCTGCTAGGCTGGGAGGCAAGGCAAGCTCATAAGCAACCTCCCCAACACGCCGAAATATCTCAAAAGGACCAATGAATCTTGGACTCAGCTTACCCTTCTTCCCGAACCTCATGACGCCCTTCATAGGCGATACCTGAAGCAAAACCCGGTCACCATCCATAAATGCCAAATCACGAACCTTCCGGTCCGCGTAACTCTTCTGCCTGGACTGAGCTGTGCGAAGTCTCTCCTGAATCACCTTCACCTTATCCAGGGCATCCTGGACCAAATCTGTACCCAACAATTGGGCCTCACCCCCCTCAAAACCATCCCACTGGGGACCGGCATCGTCTACCATACAAAGCCTCATACGGTGTCATCTGAATGCTGGACTGATAGTTGTTATTATAAGAAAACTTGGCAAGTGGCAAGTATTGGTCCCATGACCCTCCGAAATCCATCACACAGGCACAAAACATATCCTCAAGAATCTGAATCGTGCACTCGGACTGCCCATCCGTCTGAGGGTCAAAGGTTGTACTCAACACTACCCTAGTGCCTAGATCCGACTGAACATCTCTCCAGAACCATGAAGTGAACTGTGTACCTCTGTCTAAAATGATAGATATTGGAATACCGTGAAGACGAACAATCTCCCTCATTTAAATCTCAGCCAATCTCTCGGAGGAGTAAGTAATCAACAAGGAAATGAAATGGGCCGACTTGGTCATCCGATCCACGATCACCCAAATAGCATCAAACTTTCTCAAAGTCCGAGGAAGTCCCACCACAAAGTCCATGGTGATCCGCTCCCACTTCCACTCTGTATGCTCAATCTGCTGAAGCAACCCTCCTGGTCTCTGATGCTCATATTTAACTTGCTGATAGTTGAGACACTTGGATACAAACTCCACTATATCCTTTTTCATCCTCCTCCACCAGTAGTGTTGTCTCAGGTCATGGTACATCTGCGCGGTACCCGGATGAACGGAGTACCGCGAGCTATGGGCCTCCTCAAGAATCAGCTCCCAAAGCCCATCCACATTGGGCACACAGATCCGACCCTGCATCCTCATCACAACATCATCTCCTATAGTCACATCCCTGACATCACCTCGCCAAACCCTGTCCTGAAGAACCAGAAGGTGGGGATCATCATACTGGCACCCTCTGATGCAGTCATATAGAGAAGGCCGAGCAACCACACAAGCTAACACCCGGCAAGGCTCTGAAAGATTCAATCTCACAAACTGACTGGCTAAGGACTGAACATCCAAGGCTAAGGGCCTCTCAACTGCCGGAAGATATGCAAAACTCCCCAAACTCTTTTCCCGGCGACTCAAGGCATCGGCCACCACATTGGCCTTCCCCGGGTGGTATAATATAGTGATGTCGTAGTCCTTGAGTAACTCCAACCACCTCCGCTGGCACATATTGAGGTCCTTCTGCTTGAACAAGTTCTACAAACTTCGGTGATCCGTGAAAATCTCATAGGGAACACCGTACAAGTAATGATGCCAGATCTTCAGGGCGTGAACAATAGCTATCAACTCAAGATCATGAACTGGATAATTCTTCTCATGCACCTTCAATTGTCTGGACGCGTAGGAAATTACCCTACCTTACTGCATCAATACCGCTCCAAGGCCAATCCTCGAGGCATCACAATAGACTGTATAGGACCCTGAACCTGTAGGCAATACCAACACTGGAGCTGTAGTCAGGGCTGTCATGAGCTTCTGAAATCTCTCATCACACTCCTCAGTCCACCTGAATCGAGCACCCTTCTGGGTCAGTCTGGTCATAGGGGCTGCAATAGATGAAAATCCCTCTACAAAGCGATGATAGTACCCTGCAAAACCAAGGAAACTGCGGATCTCAGTAGTTGATGACGGTCTACGCCAACTCTGCACCGCCTCCACTTTCTTCGGATCTACCTTGATCCCATCACAAGACACCACATGGCCTAAGAATGCCACTGAATCAAGCCAAAATTCACACTTAGAAAATTTTGCATACAATTTCTTCTCCTTCAAAGTCTGAAGCACGATCCTCAAATGATGCTCATGATCCTCCTAGGACCGAGAATAGACCAAGATTTCGTCAATAAACACAATGAAGAAGGAATCAAGATAAGGCCGGAACACACTGTGCATCAAGGACATAAAGGCTGTTGGGGCATTGGTCAGCCCAAATGACATGACAAGAAACTCATAGTGACCATATCTGGTCCTGAAGGCAGTCTTCGGGATATCCGGCTCCCGAATCTTCAAATGATGATAGCTAGAATGCAAATCAATCTTGGAAAATACCCTGGCACCCTGCAGCTGGCCAAATAGGTCATCAATGCGAGGCAAAGGATACCTGTTCTTCATAGTAACCTTGTTCAGCTGCCGATAATCAATACACATACGCATAGAACCATCCTTTTTCTTCACAAATAATACCGGAGCACCCCAAGGTGATACACTGGGCCTGATGAAACCCTTATCAAGAAACTCCTATAACTACTCCTTCAACTCAGGAGGAGCCATACGATAGGGAGGAATGGAAATTGGCTGAGTGCCCAGCAACAAATTAATGCCGAAATCAATATCTTTGTCGGGCGACATACCCGGAAGATCAGTTGGAAACACATCAAGAAAGTCTCTCACAACTGGAACTGACTCAACTGTAGGGGTATCAACACTAACATCTCTCACATAGGCCAAGTACGCATCACACCCCTTCTTAACCATCCGCTGAGCTTTAAGGAAAGAAATGACTCTGCAGAGAGTATACTCTAAGGTACCTCTCCACTCTAACCTCGGTATACCTAGAATAGCCAACGTCACGGTCTTAGCGTGGCAATCAAGAATAGCTTAGTGGGGCGAAAACCAGTCCATGCCCAATATAACATCGAAATCTACCATACCGAGTAATAACAAATTGGCTCTGGTCACAAAACCACTGATAACAATCAAACACGACCGATATATGCGGTCCACAACAAGAGAATCTCCGACGGGAGTGGAAACATAAATGGGGGAACTCAAAGAATCCCGACATATCCCCAGATGTGAAGCAAAATAAGAAGACACATATGAATACATACATCATGGATAAAATAATACTGATGCATCCTTAGGACAGATAGGGACAATACCTGTGATAACTGAATCTGAAGCGACGTCCTATAAATGGACTGGAAGAGCATAGTACCTGGCCTGGCCTCCCCCTCTAAGGCGACCTCGACCTCCCCGACCTCCACCTCGAGCTGTCTGAGCAGGTGGGGTACCAGCTGGGGCTGGAAGAATAGCCGGAGTACCCGGTGGATCACGTGGAGGCTGATAAGTCTGTGATGATGCACCCCTCCTAGCTCTAGGTAAATCTCTAATCATGTGACGAGTGTCACCACACTCAAAACAACCCTTCTAAGGATACTGCGGCTAAGACTGACTCTAAACTGGCATGCTGGGCTGGTCGGTAATAGCACCTCGAGCAGGAGGCCTACTAGATACTGGTGGTGGATAATAAAGCTCCTGAGGTCTAGGAGGAGCTGGAATACCACTGGCTGCTGGAAGAGCTGAATGAACTGGGCGACTCACAAATACCCTACCTTAGCGTGTTGTTGGTGCACGAGCTCCCGAATAATGTCCAGTCTCTCGAGACCTCTTGGCCTCCCTCTCCTCTCAGTCCCGAGCAAACATGCCATCTATCCTCCGGGCAATACTCACTGCCTGTTGGTAAGTGGTATTCATCTCCAACTCCCTCAATGAAGCGTCGGACTCTCTCTGATCGTTCCAACCAAGGCCGGTGCATAACAAGCCAAGTCACTGAAACGGACTGCATACTCCGACACAGTCATAGTACCCTGACGTAACTGCTCGAACTCTGCACGCCAAGCATCCCTAAGGCTCTAGGGAACATACTCACGCCAAAACATCTCCGAGAGCTGAGTCCAAGTGAGTGAAGCTGCCTCGTCTGGACTACTCAACTCATAGGCACGCCACCACTGATAAGCCGCTCCTCTCAGCTGGAAAGCGGTGAAAGAAACCCCACTCGTCTCCACAATGTTCATAGTGCAGAGAATATGATGACACTCCTCAAGAAAACCCAGAGCGTCATCTGAAGCTAGTCCACTGAAAATAGGTGGGTGGTATTTCTTGTACCTCTCAAGTCTGAGATATTCTGCCTCAGAAGCAGCTACCTTAGAATTATGCTGAGCCGGAGCCGCTGGGGGCATATGAATATACTCTGGGGCCTGCCTAACCTGGACCCTCTGCTCAGGTGTACGGGCGCGGGAGTCTGTGCCCCTCCCCCGGCCTGAGATGTGGCTGGAGCTATTGGGAGTAATCTCGCCTGAGTCAGAGTGATGAAAACGCTCATGAACTGAGCCAAAGTCTCCTGGAGGGCTGGAGTAGTAATAGGTACCTCCTATGCCGGCCTTCCAGCTGGAGCTGCTGGGGGCTCCTCTGTCGCTGCTCTCGCCGGTGCTCGGGCTGCACCGTGTGATCGTACTATACCCCTGCCCCTGCCTCTGACAGCTCTGGCTGGGGGCTCGGGTGCCTAACCATCGATCCGTCCAGTACGGGTCCTCACCATCAGTGAGAAAGAATAGAATAGAGTTTTAGAAATTTGATGTCAGTAGCTAGCACGACAAGGAATTCCAAGGAATGTGATTGTTCTAAATAGTTACATAGCCTCTCGAAGATAGATACGGACGTCTCCGTACCGATCCATGAGACTCTAATAAATCGTCTTGTGACTCCTATGAACCTAGACGCTTTGATACCAACTTGTCACGACCCGATTTACCCTCCGAAAGGTATCGTGATGGCACCTAGTCTCTACGACTAGATAAGCCTAAATTTGCGGAAAATCTTAATTAAAAACGATAAAAGTAAAGACATGGAAGGAAAAATCTAAGTAAACATAACATCTCCGCTCGACATTTACAAGTATAAATCCCAAAACCAGGAACGTCACATTATAGTCACAAGCTTCTATACTGTAGTAGCCCTATACAACGGGGAATAAAATACATAAAAAATGTCTCTAAAAGATGGAACAGAAGGTTACTCAAAGGATTCTGCGGATGCGGAAGAAATACCTTACGGTGTCCTCGAAGAAGCTGCAAAGCAACGTCCATCAATGATGGTTCATTAATGTCCATTGATTTAGACTCCTTCCCCCTTCTTAACATAGAAAAAGATCGAGAGGGGCCCGGCCACTAGCCACGGAACTGAGAACTCGAACCTGGATCTGCACACGAAAAACATGTGCAGGAAAGGGCATGAGTACACCATATTAGGTACCCACTAAGTGCCAAGCCTAACCCCACTCAAGTAGTGACGAGGTCAGGTTAAGGCTCTACTGGATTTATGATAAAACAATTTAAATAGTACGGAAAATAAATAAGTTCTAAGGTAGACAGTTAACATGAATAATCTGAAATAAGACAGTAAAATGGAGCCCTCGGCTCAGCACAACTTATCATATAGTGGAATCTCCAGGGATACCGTCTCGTAGTTCCAATTATAAATAAATATGCAGTACATGGGGGATCTCCCAGGATACGTCTGTAGTCCCCAATTTAAATATGCAGTACAAGGTGGATCTCCCAGAATACGTCCCTAGTCCCCAATTTAATTATGCAGTACATGGGGGATCTCCCAGAATACGTCCGTAGTCCCAAATTTAAATATGCTATGCAAATGAACATCGGATAAGGCATTATTTAAGAACAGTTCAGCAAACCACAGGTAAGGGAAAGAAGAAACTAGCTAAACATGGAGCACAAAATGGAAGATAGACAATTTGATATAAAACAAGTAGGCATGTTGTTCCTAACCTAAGCTAACAATGAGCACATAAGCAATGAAATCGGAGTAAAAGAACTTACAATATGTGTAGTAAAACACGAAATTTAGCAAAAAATGGCCCGTGTACGTACTCGTCACCTCACGTACACGGCACCCGTATAGCAAATAAGTGTCAAAACGACCTAAGGGGAAGTCCCCAACACAGAGTTAGGCAAGCCACTTACCTCGACTGCTCTACTCAACTCGAAACCACGTTCTTTCCACGAGTACCCGACTCTGAATGGCCCAGATCTATTCAATTCAATTGCATAATGTAAATATCACTTTAAGAAATCAATCTAACTAATTTGTTCGAAGCTAATATGCAAAATTAGAAAATTACCCAAAAGTACCCCGGGCCCACGTCTCGGAATCAAGTGAATTTAGAAAACCCATTAACTCACGAACACACCCGAACAAGAATCATTAAAATCCGACGTCAAAATCCCATTAAATTCTCGGATTTATACTTGGGGAATTTTTCTCCCATTTTTTCTAGTTTTCCCCCAAATTCCTTCATTAGATTGAAGAAACTGTTATAGATTAATGATATATAAATGAAATAGGATTAGGAATCATTACTTATGAATCTTCTCTTCAAAACCCACTCAAAATCGCCTATTCTCGAGCTCCAAATCATTTTAAGAAATTATGAATTTCAAACCCTCGAAATTGGTATATTCTGCACAGCGATTTTGCTTCTGCGGTCAAAAGGGCTGCACCTGCGGAAAATATATCGCAGGTGCGGAAACTCATTAATTGGCTGGGAGCCGCACCTGCGATCTCTAGCCGCATATGCGGCTGCGCATCCGCGGGTTCCTTATCGCACCTGCGAGCCCAGCCGCCTAAGCCCAAAAGACGCACCTGCGCATCCTTCAGCGCACCTGCGTGTCGGCACCTGCGACTCCCCTTCCGCAGGTGCGAAACACCATAACCAGAAAAGCTTCAGCTGGTGTTTAAGTCCAAAATCTCGCTGTTGAGCATCCGAAACACCCCCGAGGTCCCTGAGACCTCAACCAAACCTACCAACCACTCCTAATACCTCATACAAACTTAGTCGAGTCTTCAAAACATATCACATAACACCAAAATCACGAATTATACATGGATTCAAACCTAAGAACTTAGGAATTTCCGAAATCTTCAACCGATGCCGAAACATGTCCAAACTCATCCGAATGACCTCAAATTTTACACACAGGTCATAAATGACACTACGAACCTACAACCACTTTCGAAATTCCATTCTGAGCCCGATATCAAAATTTCACCTATCGGCCGAAATCGCCGAAATTCTAGCTTTCGCTAATTCAAGCCTAAAACTACCATAGACCTCGAAAACACATTTCGGACATGCTCCTAACCCCGAAATTACTCAACGGAGCTAACGGAGTCGACAAATTTTCATTCCAGATCTGGCTTCACACAGTTCCAGCTACGGTCCGAATTTTAAAGCTTAAACTCATGTTTAGGGACTATGTGTCCCAAAACTCTCTGGAATCCACAACTAACCACTCTGACAAGTCCCATAAGCAGATACGAATGTGGGGGAAATTATTATTAGGGGATCAAGGTGCTAACTTTCAAAATGACCGATCGGGTCGTTACAAAACAAGGGTGTGTTCATAGTAACATTCCACTTAATGGAGAACAAGAAGAAGGTGGTGGAGGAAGGAATTAGAATGTTCGACAAAACAATAATGGTGGTTAAACCATGGAGACCTGATATTGGACTTGAAAAGCACCTAGTTGATAATATTCATGTGTGGATTAGATTGATTAACCTGGATATCAAATACTGGGGACAAAATGCTCTAGAAAAAAATAGCAGGAATGATTGGAGATCCTCTGAAGGAGGACAGAGCAACAACGCAAAAAGAGAGGTTACAATATGCAAGAATTTTTGTTGAAGTAGAACCACACTAGAAGTATCCAGATATGGTGATGTTTGAGAATGAATGTGGAGTGATCATTGATAAGTAGGTATTTTGACCGCTTATTTGCTCTCTTTTACTTGTGTTTTAGCTCGAAAATGCTTAAAGGTATCACGAGAACTAATGAAATGAGCTTTCTTGAAGGAATATTGGGAAACAAGCAAAAAAAGTGAAAATCGACTCAAAAAGGAGTCAAAGTTGGACAAGGACAAACACAGGGCAAACTTAGAGTGTGGACCGCACAATACTATGTGCGGCCGTAAACAATGAAGGATCCCTGTCAAAGTAGCTTTAGAGTAGGCAGACCGCATAATTTTGGTGCGGCGTAGAAGAGAGATTTAGAGACTTGGTATTTTGAGCTAATGAAGCCGTGCAGACCGCGTAATTATCATTTTTGTCAGATATTTTCAGCTTAGTATAAATAGGACTTTTTATCATTTTTAGGTTAAGTTTTGTTTTGTAAGAGCACCTAAGTCGTTTTTCTTTACTACTTTAAGTAATTTTGTACTAGATTTATCTCCAAACATTAGATTTTTACCCCATAATTAATTATTATGGATTCTATCTTTATCTCTTCTTAAATTTTTGCATTTCTCATGAGTAGCTAAATTTCTAACTAGGTTTGTGACCCAACCCTAGTGTGGGTATTTGATGAGTGTTTAATTTAGGGCTTGTTTGTGATAGAGTTAGTGATATTTAGCCTAGTTTTTGCTTGAACTCAAGAATTACTGGTTGCAAAGATTGATTCATGCCTGATTGACTTAGTCTCTACTTGATAAAGAGAGACTAAGTCTAGGAAAACTTGGCTAACAAGAAATAGGGTGAACTCAAGAAATTGATAGTCCCAATTAAAGGGTTGAATCTAGAGATAGTAAGACCCGACTTGAGCTATTATCACTTGTATTGTGCAATACATTTGGACTTGAGAAAGCCAAATTCGGCAGAATCACTCAAACTACCGAGAGGTATAGAGTGAGTACCCGGGTGTGATTGCTATATTACGACCCCGACCAATCAAACTTTCCCTAGAGTTTACAACCCATTAGGTAGCCACTTAGGTGGAAGTCACGACCCTAGATCCTTTTATCATTTGAAAAATAACTCAAAACCAAAAATATGGTCCCTTAGTTTTAGACTTGAAAATAATAGAACAAAGTAGAAGTAGAACAACAATCAATATTGTGGAAGTGTAATTTGGGTCAAAACATACATTCACGCTAAATATATACCTAATCCCTATTCTAAATCCCTATGAATTCGATCCCGACCTTCGTTGGGTTTATTATTGCATCGATCGCCTCACTACCTCATTGTGGTGTGAGTTTGGGCGAGATCAATCATTGAGCAAGAGGTTAGTTATGAATGGAAACTAGTGTATTGTAAATCATGTGGCAACTATGGACATGATATCAGAGACTGTAGGAAGAAATTAATGCAAACCAAAGGGGTGGAGGAAATTAACAAGTAAACATACAATATGAGGAATACAAATAGCTAAGAGGAGAGGGAGGAACCAAAGGAACAACAATAGAACGTTGCAGCAAGTAACATCACCCCAACTTAAAATAGGAATACCAAAGACAAGCAGCAGAAGACACAGGGTGATTAATGTGACAATGGTGTATGGATTCAATGATCAAGCACTAAGATCTAACTTGTGGAGAGACATAAGGATGATAGCTCATAAAATGGTAGAGGCATGGGCAATTACGGAAGATTTTAACTCTATACTCAATCAAGAGGATAAAGTGGGAATTAAGGTGACTTATATAAAAATAAAGAAGTATAAGGAGTTTGTTGAGCAATGTGGATTAAAAGAATTGAAATCATAGGGGTGTTTATATACATGGAGCAATAAACAAGACGGATGTGATAAAGTACTAAGAAGGATTGACAGGGTGATCACCAATATTGACTGGGTGAATAAGTTGCCAGCTTCTGCGGTTCACCATATGCCAGTATGAGTATATGATCATAGTCATGCAATATCAAATGGGAGAGAACTGGCAAACCTAAGATGAGGATATTCAGATACTACAACATGTGGAGTATGGACAATTGCTACATGACAAGAGTGGAAGGTAGCCGGAGACAACCAATAAAGGGACAAATATGTTTAAAGTGGTGGGGAAATAAAATAGACTTAAAAAGGTATTACTAAAGTTAAATAAAGACAATTTTGCAGAAGTGGAGAAATAGGAAGATGAAAGCATGAAAAAACTGGTAGAGTGTCTAGAGAAAATACAAAAGGAACCTAGGAATGAACTGCTATTCAAAGAGGAGAAAGAGTTGACGAAGTAATACATATACTGGAATGAAGCAAAACTGAACTACTTGCAGTAGAAGAGTAAAATACAATGGATTAAATATAGAGACATGAACACAAGATATTTTCACTCGGTGATCAAGGAAAAAAGAGCAGCAAGAAGGATATTCACAATTCAGAACATGCAAGGAGAAACAGTTCAATCAACAGATGCAGTAGCTGATGATTTCAATGAATTCTATACAAGGCTACTGGGCACTGACCAGCACAGCAGAGATCATGTGGCAAGCCACATAGTCAAAGAAGGACATATGGTTTCAAAAGAACAAAGGATCTAGTTGATAAGATATTTTACAAAAAAGGAAGTTAAAGAAGCACTAAGGGATATAGAAGGGACAAAGGCACCAGGCCTGGATGGGTATGGCAGCCAAATTAGGTGAGGATGTCACTGCAGCAGTGCTGGAAGTTTTTCAATATGGGAAAATTATCAAAGCTTTTAACAGTACGGTGATCACCCTCATACCAAAAACCTCTCATGTTGCAATAGTTGAAGATTATTGACCTATAGCATGTTATAATGTGGTGTACAAGATAATATCAAAGATGATGTGTAACATATTGAAATTGGTGCTGCCAGACATTATATCACAAAACCAAAGTGCATTTGTGGCCGGGAGAACAATAGTACAAAACATATTGATCTGTCAAGACTTGGTCAGATTATACAATAGGAAACAAACCAGTAAGAGCTTCTTGATCAAGGTGGATTTATAGAAGGCATATGATTCCATTGAATGAAAGTTTGTGGGAGAAATGTCGCATGCACTAAACTTCCCTGGGATCTTCATAAGGTGGATTATGGCATGTATCACATCAACAAGCTACAACATAAACTTAAATGATGGATGCTATGGAAAAATAAAGGGGAAGAGAGGATTAAGACAGGGGGATCCAATATCTCCTTTATTGTTTGTGATCTGAATGCAATATTTCACGCGCATCATGGTGCATGTGGCTAAACAGGAAGAATTTACTTTTCATACAAAATGCAAAGGATTGAAGCTAATACACCTTTGTTTTGCAGATGATATGACACTATTAAGTAAAGGAGATTATCCATCAGTAATGCTCATGCTAAGGGGACTCAAATCATTCTCGAATGCATCTAGTATGATTGTTAATGCAAATAAATCAAACAACTTCTGCGCTAATATGAAGGGTAGAGAGATTGAAGACATATGTGAGCTGACATGATATAAGAGAGGTAAACTTCCATTTAAATATTTTGGAGTGCCTATTTCCTCAAAGAAACTAAGTGTTGTAGATTGTGAAATATTGATAGACAAGATACTGGTAAAGATAAAAGGATTGGGATCCAGGAACCTATCGCATGCAGAGAGAACTCAATTGGTAAATATAGTGCTGTTGCACCTACACTCATATTGGGCATCCATCTTCTTACTACAAAAAAGGGTCATGAAGGACATTGTAGCTATATGTAAGAACTACCTATGGGATGGGAAAAGTGTCACGAACAGATCCTCACTAGTAGCATGAGACCTAGTATGCCGAACAAAAATAGAGGGTGGATTAGGAATACAAGACTATGTGGTATGGAATGAAGCAACATTGGAAAAATATGTATGGAATATAAAGCAAAAGAGTGATTCATTATGGGTTAAATGGGTAAATCACATATACATAAAGGGAAAGGACTGACGGTAATACAAACTACCACAAGATAGTGCATGGTATTGGAAGAAAATATGTGATATCAAAACATCATTTGCTGCAGGTTTTGAACAAAAAGGATGGAAGGGGAAAATGAAGGGGTACATAGTAAATGAAGGATATCAATAGAGAAGATGAGCATCACCTAAATGGCCATATGCACGATGGATTTGGAATAGATTAAATGTTCCAAAACATTATTTAATAGGCTGGTTGATTATGAGACATAAATTACTTACGAGAGATAGACTTCATATAATGGGAATAAGCCAGGAGAGAGTGTGTCTACTCTGTGGAATGCAAGATAAAACAAATCATCATTTGTACGTTGAGTGTCAATTCTCCAGAATATGCATTGATGAACTATGCAACTGCCTGGGAATAAAGCTGAAGCAACTAGATATGCAGAACATTTGGAGGAAAATGGCTAGATGTATTAAAGGGAGAATATGCCGAGGATTTGTGACATCAATCATCACAATAGTAATGTATGGGATATGGCGAGCAAGGAATGAAGCACTATGGAATCAGAAAGTACCATTGCCAACAAAGATGTGGAAGAGTATAAAAGAGGATAGCAAATACAAACTAAAACTCATAGAAGCCAACCGAAAGAATAGAAAAAAATAGAGTGGATCAATCAATTGTACAGATAGAAAAATAGTAACGACTATGCAATAGTATAGGACTAGCTTCTAACTGGGCAAACCTACCTAGTAGGGATGCTCAAGGAGAAGAGAATAAAGATAGAGTTTTGGCATTGAGCTAGATAGGATAGATTGGAGATTATGGATCGGAAATAATCACTTGTAAGTACCTTTTGTCTAGTGGGGATCAATAAAAAAATTCTTTCACTAAAAGGTTGAATATTTGTTTTAAAAAAAAATTATTTATTGGCGTGTTCACAATGTCGAAATGCTGATGTGGCAATCACATATATCATTTTTGGTGTCGAAAATCTAACTTTTGGGTGAGTTATAATATTTTGAGTAATTAAAACATAAGTTAGTAATTTCATTTAAAACAATTATTGTATGACATTATTGATACACCGGGTAAATTTGGTGATACTCCATGAAATTAACTGGATCCATGTGCCTTCTACAACCATATGTGCGCAGTTCATATGTAAATTGTTCATGATTGCCTGTATGAATACTTAAAATTTAGTGAAAGGTAATGGGTGCTCGAGGACCCACTAAGGCTTTATGTGAATTCACCCTCCTCCAATTGACATACACAACCAATGTTTATGTTTAATCAGATGCCAATAAATTATTAAAAACAAGCTAGTCCATATTTCTTCTTCATCCGTAGTGAAATTTAATTCAAGTTCGCCTAAGTCACTTTTCAATCATATTTTCTTTATTTAAAAAATTAACCTCTACTCAATGTACTCATAGACATACTGCTCAAATCACTCTTATGCTTCTTTCTTATTCTAAAAATTCCAAAAGAAATACATAGGTCCAACATGTCCTTATTTTCTTTTCCAATTTACTCTATATAAATATTTCACCGCAAGTATTAAATGATATTTGTTGGTCTTCTTTGGGTCCTTGAAAGTTTTATTAAAGAAACTTTAATGAACAACATGTGAACTGTTTAATATTCTAGTTTACAAGTATATGGTTACCAAAATCGGATTGCATTGACTGGTAGTTATGGCAACAATTATGGCGTGAAGGGAGGAAAGAAATATAAGATTTCCAGCTTAGAGCACACCGAGTAAGCAAAATTTGACTTGGAATTTGTAAAATATTACATGTGAAAGAGAAAAATAAAGGAAATACATTGTGCCTCTTTCTACAAATCCATAGATTTTAGATATATGAAGCACTACACTTGATATTTTCCACTACGCCTTCGAATCTTTGAATTCCATAAAAGGATACTCCCTGTCACGACCCCAAATCCTACCAGACCGTGATGACGCTTATCGTGGAACTAGGCTAGCCAACCATTACATTACTACGCTTTTGTTCAATTATAAGAGTTCACAATTTAATAATAAGCATGCAACCATAGCATCGATTAATATAATTAAGTCTTAACGTCCCAATAATAGTCTAACCAACCTCCCAAGAACTAGAGTCAATAGTCATGAGCATCTAAGAATAAATAAATTCTAACTCTGTTAAAACTATAATATATGTCTCTGAATCAAATACTAAAGCTAAATAGGGAAGGGAAATGGAGAAGCTGTGGACACTGGACAACTACCTCGAAATCCCGTGAAATGCTGCTATCGAACCTGCGTCAGCTACTGCTGCGAGCTAGTANATATGAGTAATATAAACACACAGAACAGGTACACAATTCCACAAACCAGTAAAACACCAAGTCACCATGTAGTATTCATCAAATAATAAGTTCGAAATTAGTTTCCAGAAATCCCTTGAAAACAAAGTGCAATATCAGTATATCTCAATAAAATTCTCAGTAAAACCAGTTTGAAAACGAAGTAAATCATAGTTTGAAAACTTAGTAAAAATAATCAGAAAACTGCCCCTCAGTCCATAATCATTTCTCGTAACAATTTCTTTCGGTATCAGCCCATCAGGCAACCTCATAATCACTCTGCCCATCAGGCAACCTCACAATCACTCTGCCCATCAGGCATCCTCACCATCACTCATCATAAGCTCCGCGAGCATCACTCAATCGGTACTGGCGCTCATTGGGGGTGTGTTACAGACTCCGGAGGGGCTCCTACAGCCCAAACGCTATAATAAGCCACAACATGGCATAAATCACACACAATATAGGCC
>ML280338.1:27168-57975 GCA_005239495.1 Nicotiana undulata
TCTGGCACCAGGTCAATACCAAAATCAATATCCCTGTCAGGTGGCATGCCTGGCAGGTCTGCAAGAAATACATCCGGAAAATCACGGACTACGGGAACAGAATCAACAGATGGAGTCTCACTACTAACTTCCCTCACAAAAGCAAGATAACATTCACACCCTTTCTCAACCATACGTTGAGCCTTTAAATAAGAAATCACTCTGCTAGGTGCATGCTCTATAGACCCCCTCCATTCAACTCTCAGAACTCCAGGCATAGCTAAAGTAACGGTCTTAGCGTGATAATCAAGAATAACATGACATGGGGATAACCAATCCATGCCCAGAATTACATCAAAATGGACCATACTGAGTAACATCAAGTCCACTCAGGTCTCCAGACCCCCAATATATATAAGACACGACCGGTACACACGGTCCACAACAATGGTATCACCCACCGGAGTCGAAACATGAACAAGAAGTAACTAGAGACTCACGGGGCATATTCAGAAAATGAGCAAAATAGGATGAAACATAAGAGTACGTGGAACCAGGGTCAAATAAAGCCAAAGCATCACTGTGACAAAGTGAAATAGTACCTGTAATCACTACATCTAACGCCATAGCATCAGGCCTAGCCGGAAGTGCATAAATACGTGGCTGGCCTCCACCTGCTCGACCTCCCCCTCTAGGACGACCTCTAGCTGCCTGACCACCACCCCTAGCGGCCTGGGTAGGTAGTGAAGTGACTGGGGCTGAAGCCGAGGGCTGAACCCTCTGCTGAGCTGAACTAATAGGACGACGGGGACATTGCCTCCACTCATGTCCGAACTCTCCACACTCATAACAACTACCTGGAGCTGGAGATGAAAACTGACGAAAACCCCTGCCACCATGATAACCACCAGACGAACCATGCATAGAAGAACCCTGATAAGACGATGTCCGCCCGAGCTGGGAGGGCACTAAAAGATGAACGTCCCTAATGAGAATTGCGAGGATCCTTCCCTGAAGATACACCACTATAAGCTGGGCGAACTGGTTGTGGAGGTCTAAATGAACGACCTCTATTAGGCTGAAATTGCCCTCTCAGAGTAGCACCACTGAAATTACCTACTCCCCGAGGCCTCTTGACCTCTCTCTCCTCACGATCCTGCCTACGAACCGACTCAATATCTCGAGCAATGTCAACAACCTTCTCAAATGTAGCTCCATACACTCTCTCTATGGTCATCAAAATTCGAAGTTGATAAGTAAGACCATCTAAAAACCTCCTAATCCTCTCCCTGTCAGTAGGGACAATCTCAGAAGCATGTCTAGCCAACTCAGAAAACCTCATCTCGTACTGAGTAACTGATAACTCTCCCTTACGCAGTTGCTCAAACTGTCTGCGCTGCTCCTCTCTGTGGGACTGAGGAACATATTTCTCCAAAACGATCGCGGAGAACTGCTGCCAGGTGAGAGGTACTGAATCAACTGGCCTACGCCTCTCGAATGGTTCCCACCAAGTAAATGCAGCACCAGCAAACTGATAAGTAGCAAATGAAACTCCGATGGTCTCCAAAATACCCGCAATACGAACCGTCTTCTAAAATTTATCAAGAAAACCTTGGGCGTCCTCACCCTCTGTGCCACTGAAGGTCGGAGGCTTAAGTCTGCTGAACCTCTCCAACCTGCACTGCTCATCCTCAGGCATAGCAGCGACCACAAAATCCTGAGCTGGAGAAACTGGCTGAACTGGGGCCGCTCCTGGTGCCTGAATATCCTATACAACCTGCTCAGGTGTACGAGCAACTGGAGTCTGATTGCCTCCCCCGGTCTGAGCTGCATTGGCAGTAGTGGACATAGCAACTGCCTGAGCTAAATTGGAACACACTGTCAATCTCTGAGCCAGGGTCTCTTGAAGACCCGGAATAACAATAGGCACTGCCGGTGCCTGAGCCTGATCCGCTGGAGCTCCATCGGATGAAACCTGATCTTGAACGATAGGGGGATCCTGCGGTACTACCCTCGCTGCTGCCTGGGCTGGTCCCCTACCTCTATCACGACCTCGACCCCTTATAGGTCTGGCTGGTGTCTGGTCACCCTAATCGGTATTGCGTTTCCTCACCATCTATGAGAGAATGAAACAACATAAGTTTAGATTTCAAGAATCAATAGATTGGCACGAAAGAGTTCAAGAAAATAGAGATGTTTCCTAAAAGTTCTGCAGTCTCTCGATGATAAGTACAGACGTCTCCGTACCGATCCACAAGACTCTACTAGACCTGCTCATGACCGTTGAGTCCTATGTAACCTAGATCTCTGATATCAACTTGTCACGACCCCAAATCCTACCAGGCCGTGATGGCGCCTATCGTGGAACTAGGCTAGCCAACCATCACATTACTACGCTTTTGTTCAATTATAGGAGTTTGCAATTTAATAATAAGCATGCAACCATAGCATCGATTAATATAATTAAGTCTTAACGTCCCAATAATAGTCTAACTAACCTCCCAAGAACTGGAGTCAATAGTCATGAGCATCTAAGAATAAATAAATCTAACTCTGCTAAAACTATAATATATGTCTCTGAATCAAATACTAAAGCTAAATAGGGAAGGGAAATGGAGAAGCTGTGGACGCTGGACAGCTACCTCGAAATCCCGTGAAATGCTGCTATCGAACCTGCGTCAGCTACTGCTGCGAGCTAGTACCTGGATCTGTGCACAGAGGCACGGGGAGTCTTTATGAGTACGCCAACTCAGTAGTAATGAAAATAAATCACAGTCTGAGTAATATAAACACACAGAATAGGTATACAATTCCACAAACCAGTAAAACACCAAGTCACCATGTAGTATTAATCAAATAATAAGTTCGAAATCGGTTTCCAGAAATCCCTTGAAAACAAGTGCAATATATGTATATCTCAATAAAATTCAAAGTAAAACCAGTTTGAAAACAAAGTAAATCATAGTTTGAAAACTCAGTAAAAATCATCATAAAACTACCCCTCGGGCCATAATCATTTCTCGTAACAATTTCTTTCGGTATCAGCCCATCAGGCAACCTCACAATCACTCTGCCCATCAAGCAACCTCACAATCACTCTGCCCATCAGGCAACCTCACAATCACTTTGCCCATCAGGAACCCTCACCATCACTCATCATAAGCCCCGTAGGCATCACTCAATTGGTACCGGCACTCACAGGGGGTGTGTTACAGACTCCGGAGGGGCTTCTACTACCCAAGCGCTATAATAAGCCACATCATGGCATATATCACACACAATATAGGCCCGCAGCCTCACTCATATCATATCATCCTCACAATGTAGGCCAGCAACCTCACTCATATCATAACATCCTCACAATATAGGCCAGCAACCTCACTCAGTCAGACGCTCTTAATTTGCCCTTCAGGCCATAAATATACCGGGTTCTCGACCCAAAAATAGTGTTTCATTTTTAAGAAGTAGTATCAAAATACTCTGAGTGTCAAAAAAAATTCACATAAAAAACTGAGTGAAAAATCATAACATACCAGTGAGGAAAACATAGTAAACACCACCCCCAAGGGGTAAACAAGTCGGCACTAGGCCCCAAACATGGCTTACAACCCAAAACATATCATAATATATAAATACTAATTAAGCAAAGGCTTACAAATCGGTTTCGCAACTCAATAGTCACCTAAGTAGGAAAGATGTTTCCAAAGTTTCCACCTTTTCGTTTCAAAACTCGTGAAAGGGTTCATAGTCCGGGGTTTCATACCCTCAGGACGGGATTTAAAGACATTACTTACCTCAAAACTAGCCCGGAACTATTCAGCAATGCGCTTGCCTCTCGAATCAACCTCCGAAGGCTCCAAATCTATCAAGTTCAGATTTTTATCATCAATATGTGCTTAAGGAACAATTTCCAATCGAAAGATATCAAATTTAACCCAAAGTCTGAAACCGGTCAAAACCCAACCCCGAGCCCACATCCTGAAACTCAGAAATTTTTATACAAAAGTGTTATTCGTTCTCTCACGAGTCCGTACATATAAAGAACACTAAAATCGGAGTTCGTTTGACCCCTCAAATCGACCCTTAAAGGTCTCATAATCTCCAGCCCTAAAACCCAATTTTTCTACTGATTTTCATGAATTAAATGCTGAGATTATGCTCTATAATCGCCCATAAATGAGTTTTAATGATCAAAACACTTACCTCTTTGAAGAACAAGGATTCCCCCCTACAGAAATTGCCTCAAAAGCTCTTTTCCGTACAACAATGGTGTAAAAATATGTTTAAGTCGCGGAGGGTTTATCTTATATTTTATGAACAGTGGTTACGCACATGCGGCCACTTAAGCGCACCTGCGGTCCCAGGTCCACACCTGCGACTTCCCTGAAGCGGGCTAACTTCCGCACCTGCGGCCTCTTCTCCGCGCCTGCGACTTCGCAGGTGCGATCCTACTCCTGCACCTGCGATCCTCTACTGAGACCCTCACTTCCACACCTGATGTGCTCCGCTCGCTCCTGCGGGCCCGCACCTGCGGTCAAACTTCCGCAGGTGCGGTTACACCAGCACCAGCAACTGAAGCTGCATATTTCAAGTTCCAAACTTCCCGCTAACCATCTGAAATCAATACTGAGCCCCTCGGGACCCCAACCAAACATACCAACACCTCCCATATGATCATTCAAACTTAGTTGCACTTTCAAAACACTAAAATTAACATCAAAACACCAAAATCACCTCGGATTCAAGCCTAAGATTTTTGATATTTCTAAAATCCACCAATGATGTCGAAACTATCCAAATCAACTCCGATTGACCTGAAATTTTGCAGACAAGTCCAAAATGACATTACGAACTTGTTCCAACTATCGGAATTCCATTCCGACCCCGATAGCCTATTTTCCACCGCCGACCGGAAATAACCATAAACTAACTTTCGCAAATTCAAGCCTAATTCTACACCGGACATCAAAATTACATTCCGAATACACTCCTGAGTCCCAAATCACCTAACGATGCTATTCGAGCCATATAATCTGCTTTTCGAGGTCGTTTACCAATAAGTCAACTCCCAGTTGACGTTTCCATTTTAAGGATATTTTTAAAGGCTAATTGACTGAACTCTCACTACAACCATTTCGATTTCAAGCCTACCAACTCTAACACATCAATAACAGTGTAACCAACCTATAACAAGTCAATAAAAGTAATTATAATGTAAGTTCTACGTAACGACAGACCGGGTCGTTACACTCCCTCTGTCTCATATTATGTGTCGTATTTCTTTTTTACACGCTCCTTAAGAAATATTAATTAAGAAAGGGAGTGTATTATTCTACTATTATTTATGTCTTGAGATATAATCTCTCTTCATTGAATATTTATTCTATTTATGTGTTATCTCCATATTCAAGAATAATTATTATTAAGGGTAAAAAAGGAAAAAAAATAATTTTGTCTTGAACTTTTAAAATGGCAAATAATTTGAGACAACCGTTTTTAGTAACCACAACTGTTAATATGATACAGAGGGAGAACAAATTATTACATTTAAAGAAACTTCATTAGTTAATAAAAGAACTTTATATTTTACAACAACAACAATAACAAACCTAGTGTAGCCCCGCAAGTGAGGTGAAGATTGTATAGGCCAAAATCGGCACTAAGAAAGTTTAGCGTAAAACGGCATAAAGGTAAGGATCGGTCGAGGTCGAGGTCGACCACAAAGCATCAAGGTTCGTGACCGAGGAGTCAACCATTATCGATGTCGATTGTTGTGTAAATAACTGTAACGGTCATTATTGGAAATAAAACATTAAAGTGAATATCCCATTGGATATTCTCTTCACTTGTACTATTAAGGTTTGTTAGGGATATGTCATGTATAAATTGAAAAGAGATAAGGGGATAAGACATGTAATATTCACTTGATAAGAACACATTTTGAGATGAAGATTCCCTCTCTCTAGCAAATATACAAACTTTACCTTTTCATCAAGATTCTTGCTCATATTATTCCAAACATCTACATCAAATCCGAGAATAGTTCAAACATTCTAAGATATGTCTTTCATTCATCATTGTCAGAAGGAATAAACCGTTTATCTCATTCATTATTGGTTGAATCATTCTCCTTATTTACATAAATACCGTTTATTGCTTGATATTCCTCTATTATTGCTCACATCTCTCGAAAAATTAAATGTGCATTACTTTCAGTTTCCCACCGATTTTATCTTATGTTATCCGTACTGTCAAGTTCTATATCTAGATATATTATCTTTAACTAAGTTTAACCCTTCATTACACAAAATTTAATAGTTTAACCGAAAGTTTATTTTTTTTCCAAACAATTTGGCGCCATCTGTGGGGATTTCCTAGTTAAATTTTTAGTTTCCTGTAAATCTACAACTAGCACGGATTGCTAACAAAAAAGATAAAGAACAAAATTCCTTTTCCTTGTACGCATAAATATGATATGGCAGGTAACAGAGAAGAAAGAACGAGGTAATAGGAGACCTGACAAACCACCTCTTGAAAACCATCAATGAGGTTTCTGAAACAGAAGGTGCGAATATAACGCCTAATGCAGCCCAGGCGAGGCGGGTCACCTCCTTCTCACGACAGTATCGTAACGTCCCGCGGTAAAGGAGCTTCCACGTCCGTGATGGAAGAGACACCACCAGTAGTGAAAAAGCTCCTCGAGGCTTGGCTAACTGACGCGCTAATCGGCATCCTCCACAAGCCCGCTCACGATGTTGTTACGGAAAAACGCAAAGACCTACGTTACACCAACAACGGTTGAGTAGCATGGCCCGTTCCCTTCTCCAGTGACAGGTATTTCTCACAACATCGTTAATAGTGCAGGTGACGACACCTTCACAACAATTGTTACAAAGATGGATAAAACGGTGAACGAGAATAAAGCGCCTCGGGATCAAATGAGAGAACACCAAGAAAAGGTCGACAAAATACCGGGTGCCCCAAAGATCTTGCTAAAAAGAGATGTTGGTCGGTTTGTCGATCAACCATACATTGATGAAGCCGCCCCGCATGCCATACCAAAGACCTTCAAAATTCCACCCTACCTGAAAATATATGATGGTACGACCGATCCTAAGGACCATGTAACTCACTATGTCACCGCCGTGAAAGGCAACGACCTTGCCAAGGAACAAGTATCCTCCATTTTGTTGAAAACATTCGGCGAGATCCTCACTAGTGGAGCATTAACATGGTATACTCAGTTACCCGTGATTTCCATTGAAACATTCGAAGAGATGGCCGATAAGTTCATAACGGCCCACGCTGGGGCCAAAAAGGTAGAGGTAAGAGTGAACGATATATTCGTTATCAAACAATCACTGGGAGAAGGATTGAGGGACTTCCTCGCCCGATTCAATCGAGTAAGAATGACCTCACCAAACCTATCGGAAGGAATGGCCGTCGCAACTTTCCAGAACGGGCTAAACATAAATGGTTTAAGGGCGACAAGAAAGTTATTAATTCGGCTTATGAAGTACCCCCAAACTACTTGGGATGAAACACACAATGCCTATTGTTCCGAAGTTAGAGCAGACGAAGACGACCTCAATGGGTTGACTCACCCATTGACCTTGGTACAAGCCGAGTCTAGGAAAGATCGAAGAAAGGATACCAGAAGGGACCTTGTAGCTCAATGACCCAACTAGAATCGACATCTACCATATGTTAGAAGCGCCATTGCAACCCTTTCCCACCACGACGAGGGCCCATCTAGACCAAAGACAAGGACTCACCGCAACGAGAGAGGTATGCCCCCTTTGTTATCCGCTCACGATTTTTGTGTGTCACCTTCAGAAATAGTCTACACATTAGAGAAGCTCAGACCGAAGGTAAAGTGGCCACAGAAGATGAGGTTAGATCCAAGAACCATAAAATTAGACGGCCTTTGCGAGCTACACCAAGAGTGAGATCACAAAACCGAGGATTACATCGCCCTAAGACAGGAAATCGTAAACATGCTTCGCCAAGGACACGTCAAAGAATTGCTGAGCGGCCGAGGAAGGACCAACTTTTCCAGAGGACGTTCAACATCAGGGACCGCCGAAATCGCCCTCACCAACCCGCACCATCCAAATGATCATCGGTGGCGGCGGCGACGCTTCTATCAATATCGTAAAGTCCACCACAACCCATAAGCTCAAACGGTCGATCACTCACGAACGGTATGACGAACTCGAAGAAAGTATCATCTTCAATAAGCCAGACACCCACGATTTTGTTTTCCCTCACTATGATGCCCTTGTTATCACTTTACGAATTCTAGATACAGATGTGAGACGCATTATGGTAGACGATGGGAGCGGCATGTGCATTATCCACCCTCGGGTACTTGCACAAATTAAACTCGAGGATAGGATAGTTCCACGTTGCATCACGCTAACAGGTTTTAACAATACAGTTGAACGAACATCTGGAGAAATCACACTCCCCGTCCTGGCCGACGACGTCACTCTGGAAACCACATTCCATATCATGGACCAGTACACGACGTACACTGCCATAATAGGGCGACCATGGATACACGCCATGAGAGACATCCTCTCCATCTTGTACCAAGTCATCAAATTTCCAACTCCATGGGGAATATTCAACATACGAGGAGAACAACACACATATCGAGAATGCTACTATATCGTCCTGGATTGTACGATGACTCAACAAATCAAGGGAAAAGCAAAAGAGACATAACAATTAACACGGCCGAGGTTGATATGTGATGAGAACGAGGACGTCATCAGAGATCCTAATACGGTAAAAGTCGCGGAATCGACCATAGAAGACCTTGACCCCATTCAACTAGATGGAAACGACCACAACAAGAAAGCTTACATCAGCTACAAGCTCTAAGAACCAAGTAAATTTCGTTAATTCTTAACTACTAACGTGGACTTGTTTGCTTTTAGCCACGCAGATATGCCAGGTATACCAAAGGAAATAGACTACACAAAAGTTGAACGTCGACCCATTCTATCCCCCGATGAGGCAGGTTAGGCGTAAGTTCAACTCCGCGATAAATGATGCAGTACGCGAGAAGGTCAAAAAAAATTGGAAAATGGCTCCGTCAGGGAGTCAAAATACCCTCAATGGGTTGCCAATGTGGTCATGGTAAAAATGAAAAATGGGAAATGGAGAATGTGCGTAGACTTTACAGATTTAAATAAAGCATGCCCCAAATATTCATTCCCATTACCTCATATCAACCAACTCATCGATACAACGACCATGCACAGACTACTGAGTTTTTTGGACACCTACTCAGGCTACAATCAGATCCTCATGGAAGAGGAGGATCAGGAAAAACCACTTTCATCACCCATCAAGGGACGTATTGCTACAAAGTCATGCCTTTCAGACTTAAAAAACGCAGGGGCAACGTACCAAAGGTTGGTAACAAAAATGTTCAAGGACCAACTTGGCAAGATGATGGAAGTATATATGTAAACGACATGTTGGTCAAGTCCAAAAGGAAGGAAGAATCGACCACTTGAGAGAAAACTTTGACATACTCAAGCAATACGGAATGAAACTAAACCCCAACAAATGTGCATTCAGCGTGGCTTCAGGAAAATTCTTGGGTTTCCTAGTGTCACAGAAAGGTTTTGGGGTCAACACCGACCAAATCAAAGCCATCAACGGGATACCAAAACACTTAACAACCAAAACACAGGTTCAAAGGTTGACTGGCCGTATCGCCGCCCTTTCAAGGTTCATCTCATGATCATCTGATATGTGCAACGAATTCTTTGGCATACTTAAAAAGGATAACGACCTCCAATGGACCTTTGAGTGTGCCCAAGCCTTGAAGGACTTAAAGGTCTACTTGTCATCGCCACTATTTCTTTCAAAACCAATACCTGGGGTGCGCCTTCTCGTCTACCTCGCTGTATCCGAAGTAGCTATGACCACAGTCTTGGTTCGAGAAGATAAAGGTACACAATCTCCCATCTATTACATTAGCAAAATACTAGTCGACGGTGAGACGAGATAACCCCACCTCAAAAAATTGGCCCTGTCCTTGGTCGTAGCTTCACGAAAGCTTAGCCCCTACTTCCAATTCCACCCCATCTCGGTGGTCACAACATTTCCCTTAAGAAGTATTTTGCATAAACCCAAGCTATCGGGCAGGTTAGCCAAATGAGCCACATAATTAATCGAGCATGATATCGCGTATCAACCACAAATGATAATAAAGTCACAAGTCATTGTCACCGACTTCAGCGCAAAAATAATGCCCGAAGTAAAAAAAGAAGCCGCCCACGTTTCCCCCCAAACATAGGACTTCCAGATTTTGTACACCGACAACGCTTCTAACACGTCGGGGTCCGGACTAGGACTCGTACTCGAATTCCTGACAAGGCGAAGTGATTCGCTAGTCCATAAGGTGCTTGGACATGACTAACAACGCGACCAAATATGAGGCTTTGATTGAAGGATTAAGTCTAGCACTCAAGTACAAGGCGAGATGGGTAAGACTATGCTGCGATTCTCAACTTGTCGTCAACCAAGTCACAGGGATTTTCCAGATCAAAGAGAAAAGATAACAAAAATATCAGGCCGAGATCCGTAACTGCTGCTCGAGTTTGATAAATGTCAGCTCAACCAAATCCACCAAGCACAAAACACCGAGGCGGACGGCCTCGCCGAATTAGCAACGACCATAAAAAACATTACAACCGGAGAAAGAAACGTGTTCACCCTTCTCCACTCATCGATAGATCAAATTGAGGTAAGAATCATAAAACCAACTTAGGACTGGAGCAACCGCATTTTTGCATATTTGCAGGATGGCATACTCCTAGATGATAAAAAGGAAGTCAAGAATCATCGAATGCAAGCAATCGGGTACGACATCATTCATAACGACCTATACAAGAGGATGTATGGCTGCCTACTGGAAAAATGCTTAGGCCCTAACTAGACGCGACACGTCCTTGAAGAAGTCCACGAATGCCATAGCGGAGCTCATTCCGGCAATCGAGCTCTGGTTAGATGCCCCATACGGGAAGGTTACTATTGGCCTACCATAAAAAATGAGGCCACAGACTTCGTAAACAAATGGAAGCAGTGCCAATAGTACGCCCCAATGATCCACCAAGCGGGCGAGCACCTCTACTCAATTACTTCCCCTTGGCCATTCATCAAGTAGGGAATGGACATCGTTGGCTCCCTCACCGCGGGGCGAGGTAACGTACGATTTCATTTGGTTTTAACTGACTAATTTTTCTAAATGGGTAGGAGCAGGAGCATTCGCCCAAATACGTGAACAGGAAGTGATGGCCTTTATATGGAAAAAATCGTATGTTGGTTAGGCCTCCCCAAAGAAATCAATTGTGACAACGAACCCCAATTTACAGGAAAAAATGTCGCCGAATTTTTTGAAAAGTGCCATATCAAAAGAATACTCTCAACTCCGTATCACCCCAGGGGTAACGGACAACCAAAATCCTCCAACAAATAAATATTGAACACTGTGAAGAAAAAACTCGAAGACGCTAAGGGGCTACAACTGGAATTACTACTAGAGGTACTTTGGGTTTGCCGAACAACGCCGAAGATGAGCAGAGGGGATACGCCTTACTCATTAGTCTATGGGACTGATGCAGTAATACCGGTCGAGGTCGGAGAGCCCAGTCAGAGATACTCCCGCGAGAGCGGGACGGGGAATGACGAAAGCAGAAGGCAAAAGCTTGACGAAGCCGAAGAACGAAGGGATATGGCCTACATAATGATAATCGTCCAGAAATAACAGGAAGAACATTATTACAACAAAATGGCAAAGGACATACCACTCAAAGTTGGGAACTACGTGCTCGAAGCTAACACACAAGCAAGAAAAGACCCACGGGAAGGCAAACTGGGAACAAATTGGGATAGCCCATACAAAATCACTACAACAACAAACAAAGGGTCATTCCAACTAGAAAAAATGGAAGGAAAACTACTACCAAACGACTGGAATGTCACCCACCTCAAGTACTTCAACTTTTAAGAAAAAACAACCTCCAAATCATACTTTTTTTTCCCTCACTAGAGTTTTGTCGCAATTGGGTTTTCCTAATGAGGTTTTTAACATGGCGACGAAGAGGACATCTTGTCACGACATAAATCCTAACATGTCGTGATGGAGCCTATTGTAGTACTAGGAAAGCCAACATTTACGAATAGCTCCAACACTTTTAACAAAAAAGATTTAAAGTAGTTTAAATAGCAATTTCTCATAAGAAGGATAGAAATATCCAAAATACATCGCAGAATAACAACTCCCAAATCGGGGTGTTGATAAGTCGGTATTTTACCAACTTATATCCTCTTAATACTTAATATTTTGTGTAATTTTATTGAGAAACTAATACATTATTTACATTTGTTGGTATATTTCAGGTGTCAAATGGTTTAGAATTGATTGTGGCAAAAATAATGTGAAAACAAGTCAAAAAAGGAGCAAAATTGGAAAAGGGAAATCTGCCCAGTTAATTGCCCTTCGCGAACGCGAAGGCATAGTGCGAACGCGTAGCTTCAGAAGCTAAACTAACGCGGACGCAGTAACCTAGACGCAAACGCGAAGAACAAATTGAACTGCTGAGGAATTAAGCCTACGCGAACGCGTGGTGTTCACCGCGAACGTGGTGCTTCAGGAACCATTGCATCGCGAACGCAGTCAAGCTAGCCGCGAACGCGAAGACTACTAACCACATACCTTCGCGAACGCGAAGGTCTGGACGCAGACGCATAGGTCATTTTCTGGGGAAATTCTGGGCAGATTTGTAATTTCATATTATTATCCCTAACCCATTCTTATACACGATCCTTGCAAATCCTTGGCATATCTTTGGCTTGGAAAATATAATTTTGAGAGAGAAGAACAAGTATTGAAGCTAGGGCTTTGCACACACACTTGGGTATTGAAGATTTCATCATTTTGGTTAAGGATTTCTTACCATTTATGTTTATTTCTTCATTTCCTTGTTTTGTATTGAATATCTAAGTGTGTAGTATTTTTCCACCACTTGAATCTTGTTTATGGGAATATTCATATTTAAAGTGTGGATTAAATACCTTGTTGTGCTTATGTATTGAATGATTTTATTATATTTATGAAGTGGGTGTTTGTTATTTTAATTATTCTTGTTCTTTAATGTTTCCAAAGGGATTAGCTAACCCTAGGACTCGCCCATTAACTCCGAATTAATTTTGGAAAAGATTATTTGGGGTTGGGAAAGATTAATTAACAAGAACTTGAGGATTTAACCCTCATTTTATAGATTCTACCTAGGGATAGGATTGAACTACTTGTAGCCAAACCCGGAAGTGCTTAATCTCCTAATTGGGCTAGGAATAATTCATTTAGGAAGTCTTGTTAGTCTTTGGGAAAAGCTAATTAAGAAATATTATCCGTGGCTAATTAACATAACTCACTCATATTTGTAAAATCGTGAAATACATTGGATCGTTACTTGAGTGTAATACCCGATGCATTCACTCTCTTGTTGCCATTGATCATTTTACTTTCTATTTTCGCATTTAGCTATAAACAATTATCAAAACCCAAAATCTTATTTGTTTGGCATTGCGCGATAAGTGATAACTCTCTACCATTCTTAATCGCCCTCATATTGTTCTCTGTGGGATTCGACCCCAACCTTGTTGGGTTACTATATTTGACAATGATCGCTTACCCTATTTTAAGGTGTAAATTGAGCGTATCAGGTGTCACAGAGTACATGAGCATCTAAATGTCACAAGTCTGGAATACAATATCTAAGATAGTACAAAGCTACATACAATAAAAGGAAAGATAGGGAAGGAGAAACAAGGACTGCAAACGCCCGGCAGCTACCTCGAAGTCTACAAAGATCAGCTGTGCAAAGTATCAACACCCAACGTGCCCAAAGGAAATGAATCTACACACGAAGTGCAAGGTGTAGCGTGAGTACAACCAACTCAGTAAGTAACAAAACTAAATAACGAACTTAAAGTAGTGACAAGATCTATAAATATAGTTCAATTTCAGTAATCTCAACAAAAGAAAGTAGGCATGCTTTCAAAACCGGCAGTTTAAGTCAAATTAGTTTATTCATGTCAATTTCAAGTAAAACTGGATGTAATATCTCTCAGAAATTTCAAACCAGTCATATATGGAAGTTAAGTGCATCAATAAGGAAATCAAAAGCACCTTCTCAGAGCAACAATCACTCAACCTCTCAATAGCTCAATACTCGGCACTCGTCACTCGGCACTCGACACTAAACAATCATCACTCGTACTCAATAGGTACATGCACTCACTAGGGATGTGTACTGACTCCGGAGGGGCTCCTTCAGCCCAAGCGCTATAAGGAAATCAAAAGCACCTTCTCAGAGCAACAATCACTCAACCTCTCAATAGCTCAATACTCGGCACTCGTCACTCGGCACTCGACACTAAACAATCATCACTCGTACTCAATAGGTACATGCACTCACTAGGGATGTGTACTGACTCCGGAGGGGCTCCTTCAGCCCAAGCGCTATAAGGAAATCAAAAGCACCTTCTCAGAGCAACAATCACTCAACCTCTCAATAGCTCAATACTCGGCACTCGTCACTCGGCACTCGACACTAAACAATCATCACTCGTACTCAATAGGTACATGCACTCACTAGGGATGTGTACTGACTCCGGAGGGGCTCCTTCAGCCCAAGCGCTATAAGGAAATCAAAAGCACCTTCTCAGAGCAACAATCACTCAACCTCTCAATAGCTCAATACTCGGCACTCGTCACTCGGCACTCGACACTAAACAATCATCACTCGTACTCAATAGGTACATGCACTCACTAGGGATGTGTACTGACTCCGGAGGGGCTCCTTCAGCCCAAGCGCTATAAGGAAATCAAAAGCACCTTCTCAGAGCAACAATCACTCAACCTCTCAATAGCTCAATACTCGGCACTCGTCACTCGGCACTCGACACTAAACAATCATCACTCGTACTCAATAGGTACATGCACTCACTAGGGATGTGTACTGACTCCGGAGGGGCTCCTTCAGCCCAAGCGCTATATCGATGCGGCATGTATCCTGATCCCATTAATATATATATATAGCCATAAGGCTCGTTGTTGCGGGCAACTCGATCCACACATATACAACCCTAAGGCTCATTGTGGTGTGCAACCCGATCCACATATATACAGCCTTGAGGCTCGTTGCGGCATGTACATATATACAGTCATAAGGCTCATTGGGCGTGTGCAACCCGACCCACATATATACATATCGCTTGGCACTCAAGCCCTAACTCAGTCACTAACCTCTCAAGTCTCTCGAGCTCTCAAAAGTTATGAAAAATCAGCCCTAACAACAATAATATGATGTATTACAAGGAATAATAGAGACTGGGATATGATATGCAACTAGAATCAGAGATAGAGTGCAAAACATCAAATAACAGGTAATTTAACATGTACACGGTCTCTGTGGGCCCCAACAATATCAACACATAGCCTAAACATGAGTTCTAACATGATTTGCAGTTAAATTTCTATAACACATAGAGAATATATATCTAACAACAAGTTATTCAACTTCACAGTTTCCATGGAATGGACCAAGTCCCAATTCCTACGGTGCACACCCACATGCCCGTCATCTAGCACGTGTGTCACCTCCAAATCAATCACGTAATACAAAATCTGTGGTTTCATACCCTCAGAACTAGATTTGGAACTGTTACTTACCTCATTTCGAACGAAATCCCTTCTCCAACTTCTGGAATCGGAATCCGACCTCGATATCAAAAAGTCCACTCTCGGTAAAGCTTCCCAAAAATTCAATGTCACAATCCAAACCGATGGCTACGAAGGCACATGGTACTTTACTCAACCGAGTACCAACGTAACATATCTTTCTTATTACATCATCATAGATAAGTGGGCCAGAAGGCGCATCATGATATAACTAGAGAAATCATGAAGGAATACCGGACATAGAACGACCCAACCTGATATAGAAACTTATACATACATGACATCTGTCTAGAAGACTCTAAGAGTACATATTTATCATTAAGGTCGGGACAGGTCCCCGCCATACCAAATAATACACGTCTAAGTCATACTGACCAAACAAGCAACTCTGGAGCAAATGGAGCGCACCAACATTTTTCGCTTAGCTGATAGCCTACTTGGAGGACTCTCGACCTGTCTATCGTGACCTGCGGGCATGAAACACAGAGTCCCCGGGCGAAAGGGATGTCAATACAAATAATGTACTAAGTATGTAAGGAATGAAAATCAGTAAATAATAGACATGAGAGAAACAAGGAGTAAAAGAATCGACATGTAAGTCTGAATAACACTGTCAATAATGAAATACCCATAATGTCATACATATGCGCATGAATGTCATGGCGTGCATAGGTACATGTGTTCATAACATCATCAAGCCTCTGAGGGCATCCCATCATATCATCTCCGCCACTTTGGGCCAAATCATCAACTATACCAGCTGATCAGGTGGTGGTATAACGCCGTAACCTTTTTCCATATCCCATATATATATATATATATATATATATAACGCTATCTTGTCATGGGTCAATGTAAATGAATGCAATGCATGAGAAGTACGTCAATAAAATCTTTCAGAGTGTCATAAGACCATTATGCCTTTGATTAATATCATGAAATTAACTTTATCAACTTACGTATTTTCTGAGACCCATGAACAGATGATAAAATAATATGACACATGGGAATTCAAGAACATAGACACCTCTAATACCTCTATGAATAGAGTCACTTATGGAAGTTGTGCATTTGATCGTTTCATTTGTGTCGCATAGATCATGCCAAAAGAAAGGAAGGGATAACCTAAACATACCTCAGCTGATTCTCTTGACAATTCCTCTAACATACGTCAATTGCGACAACATGTAACGGCGGATCGAAGTAGAGAAAATCCGTATGATATTATTGAGAACGATTGTACTGGGCTTCCTTAGAATTGCAAATCCCGTTGCTATTACATTACGTAGTCTCGTATGAATTTTGTGGCTTTCATTCGATTGCTTAGCAAACATAAGCACCTCACTTTCTTACTGATATGGGAAGATCTGTATGTTGGCTCTTAGGAGCATCTCACTTCATAAGAGCTTTTTGTAATCCATTGCATTCTAAACATATCATTTCCTTTTAATGACTTGGTGTCTTTATCAAAGAGAGTGGCCCCACTTTAGGATGACTAATCTGTGCCCTTAAGGCCCCTACATGCCACGTATTTTAATGACTAAGAGTAGTCCTGGGCTGCCACGTTAAATAGAATGATTAAACTTATCCAAATAAACTAATTAATTAGTAAATCTCCCACTAATATCACTAATTATCCAATCATCTACCTAATTAAGAATTATCTCAAATTACTTAAAATACTACTCACTTTTATCACACCTTATACACCTTACTATCATGGTCAACTGGTACCTTGTATGGTACTTAGTCTATAAATACCGGGTATTATAGCTTGGACTGTATTTTTTCCCAACATGACAAACTTCGACGAAACTTACTTTCTTTGATTCGCTTACCTTCTCACCTTCATGAATTTGATTATCACTTGTTTAAAATAGCGTAATACTTAATAATCCCAAAATAATCTCATTCACTAATTTACCTCGTTTAACTTACGACAAAACTTTAACGTATAAAAATGCGGGATGTAACATTCAATTTTCGCCATTTAAAGCCTAATTTCAACTACAAACCTCTGAATTATAATTTGGACATGATCCTAAGCCCAATATGACCCAACGGAGCTAACAGTACCATCAAAACTCCATTACGGTGTTGTTTACACATAAGTCAACATCCGGTCAACGTTTTCCAACTTAAGTTTTCAATTATGAGACTAAGTATCTAAACTAATCCCGAAATCCTTCCGGACCCAAACCAACTAAATTGGTAAGTCATAAAGTAATACTAAAGCACAAATAAGCAGTAAATGGGGGAACATGGCTACAACTGTCGAACAACCGGCCGGGTCATTACATCCCCCCCCCCCCTTATATAAACGTCGTCCTCAAATGGGTCTAGAAACATACCTTGAGTCTCAAATAGGTGTGGATATCTGCTCCACATCTCCCACTTGGTCTCCCAAGTAGTCTCTTCCAATGGCTGACCTCTCCACTGCACCTTCACTGAAGTTATGTTCTTTGATCTCAACTTCCGAACCTGCTGGTCCAAAATGGCCACCGGCTCCACATAATAATTCAAATCACCATCCAACTAAACCGTGCTGAAATCAAAAACATGAGACAGATCGCCAACATACTTCTGAAGCATAGAAACATGAAATACTGGATGCACACTCGACAACCTAGGTGGCAAGCGACCTCTCCAATCCTCTAAAGCACCTAAAATTGCCCAATATACCAAAGGCTCAGCTTTCCCTTCTTCCCGAACCTCATAACACCCTTCATGGGTGAAACCTTAGCAGGACATTCTCCCCAACAATGTAAGAAACATCACGGACCTTCCTGTCATCTAATCTTCTGTCTCGACTGCGCCGTGCGAAGCCGCTCCTGAATCAATTTAACCTTGCCCAATGCATCCTGAACCAAAGCAGTACCCAATAGTCTAGCCCCCTTGTCTCAAACAAACCCACTAGAGATCTACAGCGTCTCCCATACAAATCTTCATACAGAGCCATCTGAATGCTAGACTAGTAGTTGTTGTTGTAGGCAAACTCTGCAAGCGGCAAAAACTGATCCCATGAACCTATAAAATAAATGACACAAGAACGTAGCATATCCTCCAATATTTGAATAGTGCGCTCAGACTATTCGTTCGTCTGAGGGTGAAATGTCATGCTCAACTCAACCTGGGTGCCCAACTCTCACTGTACCTTCCTCAGAACTGTGATGTAAACTACGTGCCACGATCTGAAATGATAGACACTGGCACACCGTAAAGGTGAAAAATCTCCCGGATGTAAATCTCAACCAACCACTCTGAAGAATAAGTAGTACCAACTGGAAGGAAGTCCGCGGACTTAGTCAGCCGATCCACATCACCCAAATAACATCGAACTTCCTCAAAGCTTATGGGAGCCCAACTACAAAATCCATGGTGATCCGCTCCTATTTCCACTCTGGAATCTCTAACCTCTGAAGAAATCCACCCGATCTCTAATGCTCATACTTCACCTGCTAACAATTAAGGCACCGAGAAACCCTACTATATACTTCTTCATTATCCACCAATAGTGCTGCCTCAAATCCTGATACATCTTAACGACACCTGGATGAATGGAATACCGCGATTTGTGGGCCTCTTCAAGAATCAACTAACGTAGCCCATCCACATTGGGCACTCAAATCTGACCTTGCATCCTCAATACCCCATCATCTCAAATAGTCACATCTCTGTCATCAACGTGAAGAACTATGTCCTTAAGGACAAGCAAATGGGGATCGTCATACTGGCACTCTCTGATGCGACCATATGAGAAAGACCGAGAAACCACACAAGCTAGAACCCGACTGGGCTCCAAAATATCCAATCTCACGAACTGGTTGGCCAAAGCATGAACATCAGCTACAAGTGGTCTTTCTCTAACGAGAATGAAAGAAATACTACCCATACTCACCGCCTTCTACTCAAGGCATCAACCAGCACATTGGCCTTCCAATGATGATACAGAATGGTGATATCATAGTCCTTTAGCAGCTCTAACCATCTTCGTTGCCTCAAAGTTAGATCATTTTGTTTGAACAAGTGCTGGAGACTCTGATGATCCATAAACAACTCACAAGACACACCGTAGAGGTAATGCCTCCAAATCTTCTATGCATGAACGTTGGTAGCCAACTCCAAATCATGAACATGGTAGTTCTTCTCATGAGACTTCAATTAGCGCAAATCATAAGACATCACTCTGTCGCGCCCCCTTTTCTATCGCACGGGTTAGGTACAGAGAGATCGGGTTTATGACATTTGGACAACTACTTAAAAGAAAGGGTTTAAGGAAGAGTCGCCACCTAACGATTTTTATGGTGCGTTAGGGCACCTGGAGTTGATAACTCATGAACTAGTTTGCGTTACTAGCGATAGGGTAAGGGCTTGAAATTATCCCAAGGGGAAGGTGTTAGGCACCCCTCAAGATCCACAACTGTGGGTCCCAGCCAATAAGTTTTGTGAATTTGGACGGTGAACAAGTAGCAAGTAAGGTTCATATAAGAGGGGATTTCAAACAAGCATAAAAATCTTTAAAGGTTTTGGAGAAAGTATAAAAATAAACATTTGAAAAGAAACTGTCCTAGGTTTAAAGTAATACGGATCACATCAATGCAATACCCGGTATGTCACATCTCAAAGAGGCGGCTACACGTGGTATTAGCGCACCGGTCATCATATACGTATTCTACCCTTCCCACCCCGTAAAGGTTATTTAAAATGCGTGTGTTGGTTACGAGTGCTTATTGCGTGCCATTACTCGTCCCATTCTATAAGTCCTGGAGGGTGTTTAGGACTACTAATCCTACAATGTGAGTACTAGGCTGAACCCTTAGGTTTAAAGGACAAAACACTAGACGACATACATAACAAATAGGGCTGCATATATAAGGAACACATAGAGGAAAATAAAGGCTCACAGATCCCTCCACAAGTAGACATATAAGTAGCACGTCTCAAACACACTTAAGGTCTCAAAGATGGGAGTTTAAAATAGGAGTTTTAAGTAAAACAGTGAGTTGCAAAAGATATGTTTTGGAAACTTAATGAAAGCAGAAGATTCAATTAGGGCTGAGTGACTTGAAGGATAGTTGATTTTAAAAAAATACAGTAGTTAAAGGCAGCGGTAAGATTTAGCAGTACGCAGTGATTTAAAGCTTTCAGAAAACATAAAAGAAAATCATTAAAGCATGGGTTTGAAGTAATATAGTGATTTTAAAATATAAGTGACTAAAATTCAGTAGCTTAACATAGAGTAATAGTTGTCAGTTTACAGAGAATTGTAGTAAAAGAAGTAGTAAGATGGTATCAAAATATAGTAACTTTAAAGGAATACAGAGCAAAGGCTCGAAATGGCACGATTTTGAGCAGAGTGAGGTATCTTTGAAAAACCCAGTAGTTTGAAAACATAATAGAACATGAATCAATAAAAATCAGTAAAAGGAAATAGATGCACAACTTCGAGACTGTTTTAAAATAGAGCAGGAGTTTTAATAAAAGCAAAATGAACTTCAGTGAGGTAAAACAAGCAGGGTTCAAAATGTTTAAAGGGGACTGATCGGTTTTAACGATAGCAAACAAAGCACAATCGATTTGATTTTATACATGTTAGGCCTAAGGTTTGCCTAGGCGTCGTATACATTGCCTACTTATTTTTAAAGGGTGAACATGCATATTTCAGTTCTGATTTTAAGGGACATAAGTGATAATACATTTGCAAAAAACGTTACAAACCATTTGACCATATCTTAGCGGGATTATTGAATTAGATACATGTTAACTAGGCATTCAAGTTTTGATAAATAAGAAGTCCTAAGGGCAGGATGTCTAATGCACAAAGTATTATCCTAAAAACATGGTTTCTATATGTCATGGTTATAAAAATGCATGAGCAATACATTATGGCAACTTTTGTTACTCGTTTAGTTATATTGGGAACATGGTGTCAGATGGCATGAATATAATAGATATGTTGAAATAAAGAACCTAAACATGATTTTTAATGCATGGCACGCATGTCCTAAGCATGATACTATTGCACACATAGGGAAATAAAGCCTATAGTCATGATTTCTACCCCTACTACACTAAACATGCATAGTTCCTTCCTATATTCACTATCCAGCCCCAATCGTTTGTTTACAAATTATTACAGACCATATCAAATGAATTACAGTAATTCCAAAGAAGAAAACAAGAAGTTATTCTATAGGGAGCCTTCAAATAGGCCCAACCTTCCAGCCTCACCCGTTTCGAGTTTCACAACCTTACATAGACTGGGTGCGGCAAAGCTCCCTAAGGCCCTTGTGAGGGCCCTGGCCAATACCAGCACCCAGCAATTGCCAAAGTTGAAATAGGTGCAGTGTAGAATTACCTGCCTCACTGTGTCAAAGTTTAGAGGGAACTCAAGGTCCCTAAGAAATGCTCACACTGAGGGGGTGGAACCTAAAGGTCTAAGAATAGTGTGAAGTGCAAAAAGGAGTATTTTAAAAGAGTTTTCAAAACAGGTTTTTTTTTTAAGACAGCAGAAGCACTAGTTACAGTAGCTCAACAATATAGGATTGCATACAAGGGCCATGGGGAAAGGGAACAGATAGATCATATAATGCTAAAGGAGATACAAAGACTCATGAAAACTCATTGAAGAATGACTACACAAACTCAGAAGATTCAGGGGATCAAGAAATGGTCAAGCTTAGACATAATATTAGGCAGTAACAGGGGACAATTATAACAGGTAAGATAAACAACAGTTAGAAGCATGTAGATCAAGAAGAACACACAAAGTGCAAGGGATCAGGGGAATTAGGAAGTGGTAAAGTTTAGGCATAACTATATACATCAATATGATACAGGCATGGCAAGTAGAAGTTAGGAATAGGCAACATTCATATTACAGACTTAGCATGTAAGTTAGAAGAGATAAGACATGGTAAAGTACTAAAACAAAAGATTCAATCGCTTGTTGAGCAGTAGAAGCATAAATAGAAGAAAATCGGGAAGATAATGAACTAAAACAATAATAATAAACAAATTGATTGGAGGCTTGAAGATTAATTAAGACATACCAGTAAGAGGGAAAAAGCAGGATGTAAAGAGCAAAGTGGTAACACAATATTAGCCTTGGCTTACATCCAGCTAATAATAGGCAAGAGTAAAGGCATTAGTAGAACAAAGAGAGAAGAGAAAGAGCACAAGAGAATGTAGAATAGTATTGATGTATGTGTGTCCCTGTTTCATTGAAAGACATAGAGTATTTATAGTTGCAAATAGGTAGTAAATGACAATGGTAAAAGAGGACATAATCAAATCAGTGTAAGAAAATATCTGGTTCTCTTAAGTTAAGGGATTCAAACTCAGAATGGTAAAACACATAGCCATATAAGGTAAATAAAGTCAGCACAAGACTTAAATAAGGAGACAATCAAGGTCTGTTAAGTAACAAAGAATCTCGAAATCAATTAACGTAAGAATCAAGACAAATCACTGCCTTAAATTAAGGGGTTGGAATTCAAACAATAAAACTCATAGGCAAAGTAAAAGGAATCAGTCAAGAATTGATTTAAGGAAAAGATTTAGGCAATAGAGTAAACAATTAGGGTCTGATTCAGAGATTCCAATCAAGGGGAGACTCATGGCAGTCAATCAATCTAAACAAACATATAGTACTTGTTAACAATAGGGGAATCAACATCGACTAGGAGAGAATTTTTGAACATATAAATAAAGAATGCAAACAGTAGTAGCAACCTACAGGCCTGGCAATATTGGCAGTAAGAGGCTAGAGATAGACACATATATGAAGCAAGTAGGTAAAGAGCCTTAAAAATGGTTGGCTCGTAGCAATATAGTCATAGAAAACTCAGCAAGAGTCAAGCAGTCAAAACATCATAAAGATACGAACATAGAAGTCCAAGGGAATTAGGGTTTTCATCAAAAAAACAGGTTAAAATCAGTAAGAACATGGAATCAGTAATCATACAAGAGAGAAACTCAGACATACAAGTTGAAATCAGTTCGAACCAGTATAGAAAAGACTTAGAGAAAACCCTAACAAAAATAAATATTCAGAGAAATTTTAAACTTAATGAATCTTAAAGATCTAGTCGAGAATAGCGTAAATCATAAAGAAACAAATTTAAAATCGTTAATGATAACATAGATTCAAGAGGTTCAAGTCAAAAAAAATTAGGGTTTCGTAAGAACCAGAGCAAGAACAAGAGAATCTGCCATGAAACTCATGGATGGTGGTGAGGAAGGCATTGCAGCGTTAAAACTCATCGGAGAAAGGCTGGACTCAACCCAGGCAAAGCTCCCGTGGTTGTCCGGCATGGATGGAACCCATGGAGGTCTTAGGGATTGAGAAGATCGTAGAGATGAGACTTCGTAGTGGTCGGTGGTCGAAGGAGGTGAGCCTGGAAGTGGCCGGAGATGAAGGCTGGAGGCCATCGGAGAACCCGAAGGTTCTAGAGAGAAGGGGGAGAGGAAGAGACCAGAAGAGAGAGAGAGAGAGAGAGAGAGATAGAGAGAGATAGAGAGACGTCTTGGAAATGAGAGAGACGAGGGGGTAGGTAAGGGTTTAATTATGGTAACATTGATCTGGACCGTTGATCTTATTTGATCTGGACCGTTGATCTTATTTGATCAGCGGTTCAGATCAAGTGTGGGGTTGGGCCGGGTAATTTCAAGACTGGGCTGGGTAGTTTTAGGGTTTGATGGGTTGGGTTGAATTGGGTATGAAATGTGGTTAGATTTTAAATAAAATAGGCTAGATGTTAAATGCCCAATAGAAATAGGTAATTAATTAATTAAAATATCTAATAATTATAAAAAGATGAAATTAAGTTTAAATAGGTAAAATTACAATAATTAAATAATATTAAAAATGTAAGAAAGAAAAATTTCGAATTTAAAAAGCATAAAGTGTCTAATTAGGCCATAATTTCAAAATGATTGTAATTGCAATTAAATAAAATCCTATTGGCCATTTTATGAAATAATTGGATTTTAATAAATAAAAAATGATTATAAATGACATGCTGAACTGGAAAATATTTTGAAATTATTTAGAGCACAATTTATGAATTATTAAAATATGAAATATTAAATAAATAGAGAAATAATTTAGATAAATATATGGAAAAATTAGGAAAATACTTATTATTGCAAAGAGTGATTTTGAAAGCTTATATACAAGTTTGAAAATAATTTGAGGAAAAATTGGGTATCAACAGCTGCCCCTCTTTACCCGGGAAGGAAGAAAGAGTTGTCGGGTAAAGATATGATGGCCAATTTTGACCGAGTGGAAATTATGGGATAGAATTTGGCCGCACCATGGTTTCTGAGCTGCCTACACATCCCTGTTTCTACAGGAATCAGGCTGTATGTAGTTCCGGAATCATTGGCGAAATATACCGGTTGATGTTTCACAAGGACGGACGTAAGGTGCGAGGTAGGGTAAAAGTAGGAAGTTCTTACGGGGTTGTGTCAAAGAACTGGAGCTGCTTGATCTTGCCTGGTTGGCTGTTCCGGCTGGGTTACATGCAGATAGAGAAAAAGCGTATATTGTGCATAATATAAACATGATGCAAGTTCCCGTTAGACTATGAATGCTGTCTTTCGACAATTAGGATGATGTCCTTGGACCATGATGTCCTAGGCCATGAATCGTTTGGTGCGGGTTTCGCAGGCTATGAAATGATGTTCTCGGTCCATGAGGATGGTGTCTCCGAACCATGATGCCTTTGAATAATGATATGCAAGTTGAATATAAGAGATCCTTAGGCCATGAAATGATGTTCTCGGGCCATTGGAGATGGTGCCTCCGAACGATGACGCCTTTTGACAAGTTGGCGATATTTTAGCCCATGAAGAATGTAGTAGTATGATGTTGGCAAGACAGAGCTTAGTCTTGCGATTTGCGAAAAGAAAGAGGGAAGAGCTTAGCCCGAAAGAAAGCGTAAATAAATAAGATGACTACTTTGAAAAAGGTAGAAATGAGCTTAGCGTAATGAAGTAAGATGCGGAGAGAGGTAGCGTAGAACCTCAGAAGGAGGAATGATAGCCTTGTGCAATGCAAGAAATAAAATGCAGGTGGAGGTAGCGTAGAACCTCGGAAGGCGGAATGATAACCTTGTGCAATGCAGGAAATAAAATGAAGGGGAGGTAGCGTAGAACCTCGGAAGGCAGAATAGGTAGTCTTATGCAAGAAGTAAATGCAGATGGAGGTAAAGCTTAACCTCGAAAGGCAGAAAGGTAGCCTTATGCAGGAAGTAAATGCAGATGGAGGTAGATCTTAACCTCGAAAGGCAAAAAGGTAGCCTTATGCAGGAAGTAAATGCAGAGGAGACAACGCTTAGTCTCGAAAGGCAGAAAGGTAGCCTTATGCAGATGCGAATGCAAATGGAGGTAGAGCTTAACCTCATGCAGACGAAGACAGAGCTTAGTCTCGGGAGGCAGAATGGTAGCCTTATGCAGATGCGAATGTAAATGGAGGTAGAGCTTAACCTCATGTAGACGGAGACAGAGCTTAGTCTCGGAAGGCAGAATGATAGCCTTATGCAAAGATGCGAATGCAAATGGAGGTAGAGCTTAACCTCATGTAGACGGAGACAGAGCTTAGTCTCGGAAGGCAGAATGATAGCCTTATGCAAAGATGCGAATGCAAATGGAGGTAGAGCTTAACCTCATGTAGACGGAGACAGAGCTTAGTCTCGGGAGGCAGAATGGTAGCTTCATGCAATGATGCGAATGCAGATGGAGGTAGAGCTTAACCTCGGAAGGTAGAAAGGTAGCCTTATGCAATGCAGAAAATAAAGCGACAGTAAGAGTTCTTAGCTGGTGATAAAGTGTGGTGATACGATTGTTGTGAATGAAGTATCGTTTGAAATGATGATAATAGTAAGCGTTGGCATGTGCGATGAGTTTGAGAGCGTATCCTTGAGAAACATGCGTCTTGTGGGGATAATGAGATTTCTTGGGCTTTTGCCGTATTTGTGCTTATATCCAAAGAAAAAGCGTGAGTTCCTCAAGGGGGAGGGTTAGTTCGTATCCCCGCTGGCTCGGATCGGCCTGTCTTATTGATGATGATGACTTTGTTTGTACCACAGGGGTAGCGTTGCTAAAACAAGTTGATTTTTGAGAAATAAATATGCATGGTTTTATAAAATATGATATAGCATATAATTGAAAAAGAATAATTTCTTTGGATGAACCGATGACCACGACGCGGTTCAAGACATTGCAACCTCTCTTGCTGCAGAGATTTGAGGGTCCTCCTCAACTTTTTTCCCCAGTTTGATGGGTGAAGGCTTCTGGCTGTTACTGGTGCGGTGCTCGGCTGAACTTGCTTCGGAATTTTGAGGTCCCTCCTTAATATTCTGCCCCAATTTCCATTCGTGGGGGAAAATGAAAATTTTATTAAAATATGACCTAACCCATAAGGCTACCTACGTATCCCCTCTTAAACAGGAATCAGGTCAGGCGTAGTTCAATTTACAACATTGATAGAAGCATATCGATTACACATAGTAGCGCTTGACTGCATCTGAATTGATTGGTTTAGTCCAAACTTCTCCATCCATTTATGCCAGTATGAGTGCTCCTTGTGTTAGCACTCGGTGAACCATGTACGGGCCTTGCCAATTGGGAGAGAATTTCCCTTTTGCTTCGTCTTGATGAGGAAAGATTTTCTTTAACACCAGTTGCCCCAGTGTGAATCGTCTTGGTATGACTTTCTTGTTGAAGGATTTGGTCATTCTATTCTGATATAGCTAACCATGACAAACCGCGTTCATTCTCTTTACGTCTATGAGGGCCAATTGCTCATAGCGACTTCTTACCCATTCTGCGTCGCTGAGCTTGACTTCTTGTATGATTCTCAAAGATGGAATCTCAACTTCAGTAGGAATGATGGCTTATGTACCGTATACCAACATATAAGGAGTTGCCCCGGTTGATGTGCGAACCGTGGTGCGATACCCCAACAGAGCAAATGATAATTTCTCATGCCATTGCTTGTGCTTTTCTATCATTTTCCTCAATATCTGCTTGATGTTTTTGTTGGTAGCCTCAACGACTCCATTCATTTGAGGTCTGTATGTTGTAGAATTCTTGTGCTTGATCTTGAAGATTTCACACATTACTCTCATCAAATCATTGTTTAGATTGGAACCATTATCGGTGATGATTGATTCTGGAACTCCAAACCGACAAACAATGCGGTCGCGGACAAAGTCGGCTACCACTTTCTTAGTAACTGCTTTGTAAGATGCTGCTTCGACCCATTTGGTGAAATAGTCAATGACAACTAGAATGAACCTGTGTCCATTGGAGGCGGCAGGCTCGATTGGTCCAATAACATCCATGCCCCAAGCGGCGAACGGCCAGGGTGAGCTTGTTGCATTAAGCTCGCTGGGAGGTACCTTTATCATATCCCCATGTATTTGACATCGATGGAATTTGCGGACATACTGGATGCAGTCTGTTTCCATGGTCATCCAGAAATAACCAGCCCAAAGTATCTTCTTTGCTAGAACAAACTCGTTCATTTGAGGACCGCATGTACCAGCATGTATTTCCTCCAACATCTTCGTGGCTTCCTTTGCCTCGACACATCTTAGCAAACCCAGATCGGGAGTCCTCCTATATAGGATTCCTCCGCTGTGAAAGAAGTTGTTTGATAACCTTCGAAGAGTGCGCTTTTGAGTAGATTTTGCAAGCTCAGGGTACTCTCCCTCTGCCAAGTACTCCTTAATGTCATGAAACCAAGGCTTTCCATCTGCTTCTTCTTCAATGTGGGCGCAGTAGGCCGACTGATTGTGAATCCCCACTGGGATAGGGTCAATGAAGTTCTTATCTGGATGCTGGATCATAGATGACAAGGTGGCCAGTGCGTCGGCGAACTCATTCTAGATTCTTGGAACGTGCCGGAATTCAATCTTTGTGAACCTCCTTCTCAATTCCTGCACATAATGTAGGTATGGAAGTATCTTGGAATTCTTGGTCGCCCATTCTCCTTCGACTTGGTGTATCAATAAGTCTGAGTCACCAATTACTAATAATTCCTTAACATTCATGTCCATGGCCAAATTGAGCCCAAGGATGCAGGCCTCATATTTAGCCATGTTGTTGGTGCAGGGGAATCTGAGTTTGGCGGATACCGGGTAGTGCTAACCGGTTTCTGAAATCAACAATACCCACGCCTTTGAAGTTTGCGGCCCCGTCAAAGAACATCCTCCAACTGTCGTAGGATTCTGCAATGTCCTCTCCTACGAATGACATTTCCTCATCGGGGAAATACGTTGTCAATGGTTCGTATTTTCCGTCCACAGGATTTTCAGCAAGATGATCGGATAATGCTTGTCCCTTGACCGCCTTTTGAGTTACGTAAATGATGTTGAACTCACTTAACAGGATCTGCCATTTAGCTAGCTTGCCAGTGGGCATGGGCTTCTGAAAGATGTACTTGAGCGGATCCATCCTTGATATGAGGTACATTGTTGAGGCGCAAAAATAATTCCCCAGCTTTTGTGCGACCCAAGTCAAAGCACAACAGGTGCGCTCTAATAGAGAATGCTGGGCCTCATACGGAGTAAACTTCTTCCTGAGGTAGTAAATTGCTTGCTCTTTCCTCCCTGTTTCGTCATGTTGCCCCAGAACGCAACCGAAAGCTCCATCTAATACGGCCAGGTAGAGTAATAGGGGTCTACCCGACTCTGGGGGTACCAAGACTGGTGGTGTGCAGAGATACTCTTTGATTCTGTCGAAGGCTTTTTGACAATCTTCAGTCCATTTAGTGGCGGCATCCTTTCTTAGCATTTTGAAAATTGGTTCACAAATGACGGTAAACTGGGCTATGAACCGGCTGATACAATTGAGCCGTCCCAGGAAGCTCATAACATCCTTTTTGTTCTTTGGTGGCGACAATTCTTGGATGGCTTTGACCTTTGATGGATCTAGCTCTATTCCTCGATGACTGACAATGAACCCTAGCAGCTTGCCAGCAGGAACCCCGAACGCACACTTTGTAGGGTTAAGTTTCAGATTGTATTTCCTTAACCTGTTGAAGAACTTTCTCAGATCTTCCATGTGATCAACAGCTTTCTTTTATTTGATGATGATGTCGTCCACGTATACCTCGATCTCCTTGTGAATCATATCATGGAATATAGTAGTCATAGCTCTCATGTAAGTGGCCCTTGCATTCTTCAGACCGAATGGCATCATCTTGTAGCAATACACTCCCCATGGCATAATGAATGCCGTTTTCTCAGCATCTTCCTCGTCCATCCAAATCTGATGGTAACCAGCAAAACAATCTACAAAGGACTGCAATTTGTGCTTGGCACAATTGTCAATTAAGATGTGTATGTTTGGCAAGGGCAAGTCATCTTTCGGACTGGCCCGGTTAAGATCCCGGTAGTCGACGCAGACTCTGACCTTCCCATCTTTCTTTGGTATAGGCAAAATGTTGGCTAACCATGTAGGATATTTGACCACCCGGAGAACCCCGACGTTGATGTGTTTAGTGACCTCTTCTTTGATTTTCAAGCTCATGTCTGGCTTGAACTTTCTGAGCTTTTGCTTCACTGGTGGGCATGTTGGATTGGTTGGCAGCTTGTGGGCCACAATAGATGTACTGAGTCCAGTCATGTCATCATATGACCATGCGAATATGTCCTCATATTCCCTTAAGAATTCCGTAGATCCCTCCTTTTCTGACGGCGACAGATGAATGCTGATGCGTGTTTCTTTGACGGTCTCTGCGTTTCCCAGGTTGACGACCTCAGTCTCGTCCAAATTAGACTCAGGTCTGTTCTCAAAGTTCTCGACCTCCTTAATAATATCCTCAGGTATATCATCCTCGTCTAACTCGGGATCCGTTTGTTGCGTTGCCTCGTTGCAGGTCACAGTCGTCGGTTCATCAAGATAAGTAATAGTAATGCTGTGTAAATAAAGTAATGGAGAGGAAAACAGTAGCAAGTAAATATAAGATTTATAAAGAAACTAGGAATGCTTTGATAAATTGAATAATTGTTTGAACATAGGAGCTCTTTCTTGTAGAAATTAAAAAT
>ML280342.1:746-14653 GCA_005239495.1 Nicotiana undulata
CCGAGTGGGGCAGCGGGGGGGGACCAAAATTTTGGAGGAGGAGTAAAAAAATGGGGGAAGAAGAATGGGATTCGTCTGGAGGAAGACGATGGATTTTAAATTGGACGTATAACGCCCATATATGCGGCGTTATACATAAAAGTTATGTATAGCGCCGTGTATATGGGCGCTATACCCTGACATGTGCAGCTTTATGTATAACGCCCTGTACTTGGGCGTTATACATACTCCAGTTTCTTTTTTTTTTCCCACTTATTTTCGTTCTTTTTGTTTATTTTTGTAATATTTTGGTTTCCGACTCTCTACTTCTCCTGGGCTCTGTTAGATGGTCTATAATGTGAACTCCGCGGAAATGGCGTGGGCTAGCTATTTTTTAACATGGTATTTAGTTTTTATTCAATATTTTTAATATTGAGCAAAAGTAGCCATTACTCTATTAAACTTAATACGAAAAGACTTTTTTACCCTTTTCTTCACGAGTGTTGGGTAAATATTAGGGACATGATGTCCTTTATATTTACACTGCACACATGAAGTTAAGGACGCCATGTCATTAACATTTACACTGCTTATATGAAGTTAAGGACATGATGTCCTAAAGTTTAACAACGGAAAGTGCAAATGCAGGACACTTTGTCCTTAATATTTACCAACACTTATAACGTTAAGGGCATTATGTCCTTAACATTTACACTGTACATATGAAGTTAAGAACATGAGGTCCTAAAGTTTAACAACAGAAGGTGCAAATACAAGTTAAGGACATTATGTCCTTAACATTTACACTAAAATTAAATTTAAACCCGTCTCGCGTAACATTTAAATCCGCATTCACCCGTCCTGCGTCCACCCGCGCCGCACCGCACGGTAGATTTTTATTTATTTTAAATTTGTCTCTTTTCTTCGTCTATTACTCGTTTCACTTAAAACAGATTGGATGCTTTTTGAACCTTAGTTAACTAATTTATATTACTACAACTTCATTTCTTGTAAAAGTGATTAGACATTATTTTATTTCACAAATATGTTTTATTGGAATGATAGAAAAGGAATATGTTGACCATTAAAAGTTTGGTTGGGAGGACAGCTAATGCTAGAATTAGCATAGATGATGTTCTTACTGCAATTAGAAAGATTAGACTTCAGTTTAGATGGAATCAGACCATCTGCTCACATAGGCTTCTCGATTATCTATTCTTAGTTGTACTAAGCTTTCAATTCTGCACTAGTACTTAAGTTTGCTGAATCACATATTATAGGAAGCAAGTCAAGCAATTAAAGTGAAGCTGCGGGTGCATAACTAATCTAAAAGAAACATCTGGTAAGCAAATGGATATGATATTCAATTGAGTTGAAGAGTTACACTATATGATCATCATTCCTTAGGAAAACAAGGAAATACAGTGAACAAAAAAAATGAAAATTAGAAAAGAGAGGTTCCAGACTGCTACAAGGTAGCTAATGAAATAAAAAGCAAACTTCATCCACACCTATTCTAATTGTTGTTTCTGCTATATATGCTATTCCTTGCCAAGCAATTCTTGTCCCTTCTCTAACGGCTTGACAGATGCATCATTCCCTTTTGGATTGGGGACCACGTAGTGGTCCAAGTGACTTGGCAAATGCCCTCTTTAGTACTGCGTCTAGGTATTGTAGGAGTGTGATGCTGATTCATTACATTGTCGACCCCGTGAAGATGAACCTTTCCCTCAAGGTTCTGATTCGGGAACTTCTACAGAATAGCGTGAGTATCCTCCCAAGTTGCATCAGAAGAAGGAAGTCCATACCATTTGATAAGACATTGCGGAACCTGGTGTGCTCCCCTTGAAATAGTGCGAGTTTGCAAGACCTCTTCATGTTGTAGTATCAAGGAAGAAGACTGATCCAAAAGGTCAATAGGGGTGATCTGGTGCGATGGATTGCCCAGACACTTGCGGAGAACAGAAACATGAAATACGGGGTGAATTTTGGAGGATGAGGGTAGTTCCACTTATAAGCAACTTCGCCAATGCGTTGTATAATCTGAAAGGGACCAAAAAATCATCTGCTCAATTTGTTATGACGTTTGCAGACGAATGGAGAGCTGACGATAGGGACGTAGACGAACATAAACCCAATCACCCACTTCAAACACAATCTCTCGACGACCTTTATCCGCATAAACCTTTATACGCTCTTGTGCCTGTATTAAATTTGCCTTTAATATAGCTAAAACCTCATCACGTTGGTGAAGAGAAGCAGCCACGGCTGGATTAGTTAAACTATCTTTGACATAGCGTGAAACAGTTGGTGGAGGACGACCATACACTACCTCAAAGGGAGTTACTTTAGAACTATGGTGATATGATGTGTTATACCAGAATTCTGCCCATGGTAACAAAGAAAACCAAGCAGTTGGTGTATCAGCGGCGAAGAAGCGAAGGTACATCTCGAGACATTTGTTGAGAGCCTCGGTTTGACCATATGATTGTGGGTGATAAGCAGAACTCATAGACAATTGTGTCCCTTGAAGCTTGTGGAGTGCACGCCAGAGTTCAGAGAGAAACAAGGGGTCCCTATCGGATACAATAGTGACTGGAAAACCATGGAGGCGAATGAACTCCTGTACAAATACCTCTGCTACTTTATGACTGGTGAAGTTTGTGGGCAAAGCAATAAAATGGCTGTATTTGGACAAATGATCTACAATGACCAAAATAACAGTGCGACCATGGGAAGGAGGCACACCAGTAATGAAATCCATGGAAATATCTTTGAAGATAACCTCTGGAATTGGTAAAGGGGAAAGCAGTCCAACAGGTTTCAAATTTGAGTCCTTCATTTGCTGGCAGATTTGACAAGTCATGATAAAAAAATTCACATCTGTCTGCGTGCTATCCCAATAAAAATTGGAAGAGAGGCGATGAAAAGTACGAGAGATGCCTGCATGTCCACCAATTTTTGAGGAGTGAAATTCCTCAAGCAGTGATGTGAGAAGCTTAGTATCTCGAGGGATAACCAGTCGGTTGCGAAATAAAAGAAGACCTTCCTGAAAGGAAAAGTGAGGTAAGGTAGTTGGATCACTCTCCAATTTCCTTTGTCAGGATAATAACTCAGGATCTGTTTTGTTCAGGGCTCGCAGCCGGTCAATTAAAGCCAATTCAGTAACAGCCAAGGTGAGGACATGCAATGTAGGAACCCGAGAAAGAGAATCAGTGGCTGAATTGAGTTTTCCCGATCTATAAAGAATCTCAAAATCATACCCGATTAGTTTACTCATCCAACGTTGTTGTTTGGGTGTTTGGATCACTTGACTAGTGAGGGATTTTAAAGGCTGTTGGTCTATGATTATTATAAACTTACGGCCCAATAGGTACTTCCGCCACTTTTGAACAACTTGTGTGATAGCAAACATCACCCTATTATAAGTAGAGGCAGCCTGCATTCTTGAAGATAATTTCTGACTGAAAAAGGCAATGAGGTGACCTTCTTGAGATAACACTGCACCTATCCCTGTACCCGATGCATATGTTTCCACTGTGAAGACTTTGGAGAAGTCAGGCAAGGATAAAACAGGAACGGAGCTCAAGGCCTTCTAGAGTTTTAAAAAAGCATCAGAAGCCAAATCAGACCAAAGGAAAGAATCTTTCTTCAACAAGTCCGTGAGAGGTGAAGCCAATTGAGCGTATCCCTTGACAAAACGTCGATAATAGCCCGTTAGGCCAAGGAATCCGCGTACATCTTTTACTGATGAAGGATAGGGCCAAGATAGGATAGAAGAAACTTTCTATGGATCAACCTGAAGGCCATCATAGGATAGAATATGGCCCAAATAGGCAATGAAGGACTGACCAAATTGACATTTTGATCGTTTAACCACTAAAGCATTGCTACAAAGACTGTCAAATACATAATGAAGGTGATCTAGGTGATCCTGCCACGAATGGCTATAAATGAGAACATCGTTAAAAAAAACGGGGACAAATTGGCAAAGAAACGGTTTGAAAATGGAGTTCATTGTGGACTGGAAGGTGGAAGGGGCATTCGAAAGCCCAAATGGCATAACAGTGAACTCATAATGCCCATCGTGAGTGCGGAAGGCAGTCTTTTCAATATCCGGGGGATGGAGGCGAATTTGGTGATACCCTGCTAATAAATCCAATTTAGAGAAGAAACGAGCATTGTGCAACTCGTCAAACAATTCATCAACAGTAGGTATAGGAAAACGATCTTTGATTGTAATAGAGTTTAAGGCTCGGTAATCAATGCAAAAACGCCAAGTCCCATCTTTCTTCCTAACTAATAGAACAGGGAAAGAATAAGGACTTGAACTGGGACGAATAACACCATACTCAAGCCTTTCAGACACTTGGCGTTCGATTTCAGTCTTCTGAAAATGGGGGTATCGATAAGGACGCACATTAATTGGATTAGCACCCGGAAGCAGTGGAATACAATGGTCCTGAGGTCTAGAGGGCGGAAGTGACTCTGAGGATTTGAATGCATCATTATAGGATTGGAGGAGAAGGGATAAGTCTTGAGAATAATCAAGTAAAGAAGTGGTAGATGTAGAGTGGAGATCTAACCGCAGGAGATAAGAAATGACATCAGTTTGTGAAAAACGACGAAGGGTGGACATATTGATTTGGGTTGGGGAAGAAACAGGGTCACCTACCCAACAAATGCGTTGCCCAGAAATGTTGAACTCAAAGAGACGGTTGACATAGTTTGTAGTACTAGGACCTAGTGTGGCTAGCCAAACCACACCCAAAACAAGGTCAGACCCATGAAGATCAATGACAAAGAAATTAGTGGAAAAAGAAAACCCTTGAATAGTAATAGGAACATCATGGATCACACCAAGACACGTCAACGCATGCCCATTTCCAACCACAACCAAAAATCTGGTAGATGGCTCAATAGCCAATTTAAGTTTCCTAGCAGCACGCGGATTGACAAAATTATGGGTGTTACCTCCATCAATGAGAATCTAAGCTGCAAGGCCCTTGATGTAGCCAGTCACACGAATAGTGGAGGAGTGTAGTCCCCCATACAAGGCGTGAAGACTGATGGTGAGAAGAGAGGGTGAGTCAGGTGATATATCAGAAGGAAGGGAATCAGAAAGTGGTGGTAACAATTTCGATTGGGGATCCTCAATGGCTTCGTCGTCTGCTAGAAGAAGGAAAAGTTGGAGCGTAGAAGAGCAACGATGACCCTTGTGGTATTTTTCGTCACAATTGAAGCACAAATTAAGCTCGCGTTTGCGTTGAACCTCTGCCGGTGTTAGTTTTTTAAAAGGGATGCGGCCAACTCCGGGAAGAGAGGCAGTCAGAGACGGTGCATAAGGAGAGTTTGACGGGGTTGATTTAGGGTTCCAAGTGGTTTGTTGTGGCAGGGAAAGAGGTTGTGGTTTAGAGAAAGAAGTGGGCCGGGTTGTTTGTTTGGGTTGGGCCAAATATTTCTGCTCTTGTAAAATGGCCAAACCAATGGCCTCATTCAAGTCCACAGGACGAAAGGAAAGCACATCAGCCTTAATATCGGGTAGAAGCCCTGAAGTAAAGCAATGTTTCAACATCGGCGGTGATATCTCTGTCGTACAGTTAGCGAGCTTTTCAAAACGGGAAAGATAATCATGAACGGAAGAAGTCATTTGCAATTTTTCAAGCAAACTCTCTGGTGATTCCAATGATTTTGCCCCAAAACGAGTCACAAAAGCTCTCATCAAGTGAGCCCAACCACATAACTGATGATTCCGGTACATCCATTGATACCAATCCATGGCGTCGCCTTCAAGGAAGAAGGACCATTGATTGATGCGTTCTTCGTCGGAAATATTGTAGTGGTCGAAATATCGATGGGCCTGAAAAATCCAACTCTCTGCAACGTTATTGTCTCACTTTGGCAAGTCAATTGCTCTGTCTCTGCGAAAGTGATTAGAGGGTTGTTGTTGTTGTTGTGGTTGGGTAACGTTCAAAATTGGTGTGTGTGGTGATGTATGTTGCTTATATCCAGTTTGTTGTTGTGGCATCGATGATTGACCTAATACAGAGGAAGAATGGCTAGCAGCAATCGGCACCGGCGTCGGAGAAAGAGCTCTCTGAGAAGCCATGTGCGCAACAATCTCCTGAAGGGTATTGTGGATGGAGTCCAGCGCTTTGGTGTGAACAACTGACTGTTCTTGGAGGTGTTTCACAACTTCATCCAAATATTTCAACCGAGTATTGTGTGCACTGTCACCCATTTGTAGAAGGAGGGTCAATGAAAGCACCAAATGTAAGGAAATGGATCTGATATTCAATTGAACTGAAGAGTTACACTATATGATCATCATTCCTTAGGAAAACAAGGAAATACAGTGAACAAAAAAATAAAAACTAGAAAAGAGAGGTTCCAGACTGCTACAAGGTAGCTAATGAAATAAAAAGCAAACTTCATCCACACCTATTCTAATTGTTGTTTCTGCTATATATGCTATTCCTTGCCAAGCAATTCTTGTCCCTTCTCTAACGGCTTGACAGATGCATCATTCCCTTTTGGATTGGGGACCACGTAGTGGTCCAAGTGACTTGGCAAATGCCTCTCTCTAGTACTGCGTCTAGGTACTGTAGGAGTGTGCTGCTGATTCATTACACATCTCCTGAAATATATGATTGTTGTGTTGCCAATTATATCATAACTAAGCCAATCATCTAATATATGGATCACACTGATGTCAATAAGAATCATGAATCAAAGGGAAACACATTTACAAAAATATCCTCAAGAGAATTTACAGAAACTTAATAGAGATTCATGTTAATTTCCTACTCATCTTCCATGCTATTTCTTTTACTCGCAAGTCGCAACAACGTGCAACTGGAGTAACTGAACCAAGCAGTTTTGGTATCATTTACGGCTAAGACAAGAAGACAAGTTAAGCAGTCTAATATGTCCGTACAAGTATAAGACAAGTTAAGTAATCTACGATTAAACTCAAATTACACAACCACAAAAAATGTGATATTTAGAATATCATATTATGTTCCTCTAAAAAGAGGTTACAGACTAGTAAGCTCACTTGAATCTGGCTCTTCCTCTTCTTCAAGTAAAGTTGGACACGAAATTTTGTCGACACTTGATGTCAAACCTGAAATTTTTTATAAAATATTAAAATTGAAAACTATTATTACCATAATAAGTCATTGAGAAAAATACTTACCATTTTTTTCATTCCACAACCAAGTACGAGCACGCATAAAAGCCTCCAAAGTAGTAGGATGAATTCTACTAAGATGCGGACTAATCAACTTCCCACTAGTGCTAAATGTCGATTCCATAGCGACGGTACATACAGGAATAACTAAGAGGTCACGAGCCATCTTTTACAAAGTAGAAAATTTTAATTTGTTTGTCTTCCGCCAACTTAAACTGCCAAATGATGGTGTACGAGGTAGCAAGCTTTCTTCTTAATACACATTCAATTCCGATCTTATGTCCACATTCGTCCTACTCGATGCCACAAATTGATCAAAACTAGAGAGCCAATCACCATCAAAAACACCAACAATTTCATTAGATGCTTGAGATGACTCATGTGAAGCAAGTGCTCTACTCCGATACTCTTGAAAGAGATCAAAATAATGGTTTCGAATTTCTTGAATTTTATCCAAAGAAGTCTCTTCACCATAAATTTGTGCAAGATAGAATTCCACCAACTTCATCTTATACCTCGGATAAAAAATAGTAGCTACACCCATTAAAATATGCACATCATCCCAATATTTTTTGAATTTCAACAACACTGACGTTGCCATAGAGCTAATCAAAGGATTTAAAGTTTTCACCCAAGCTTCCAATTCTAGCTTAATGTCACAAACTTTTGAAAAGTATTGGGTTGAAGTAGGATATTGACTTCCCGAAAATTGTTCGGTGATGTGCTAAAAGAGCTTCAACTCATCACAAACTTCTTCTGCTGCACTCCATTGCCCTTCAGTTGGAAAACAACAATAGTAGGTATCGTTCATACTCAACTTCGAAAATACCTCTTTGTAATATAAGGTTGTTCTCAATATTAAATATGTTGAGTTCCAACGAGTAAGGCAATCATACTCCAACTTTTTTGTGCAAGAATTATGTAGCAACCGTGCAGCTTCTTCAAACCTTTCAATTCTGTCTAAAGACCCTATCCAATATAAGACACTGTTACACACATTACTAATACCATCTTCTATCACATTTAATCATTCCTGCATAATTAAATTTAAGATGTGTGCGGCATAACACACATGCAACGCTCGACCCATCAACAACAAATCTCTTTTACAAAGTTTCTCATCTAATAAGGTTTTTATCACATCATTGTTTGTGCTAGAGTTCTTCTCTCAAGATTCCTCTCTAACAAGCAATTAAGCAACGCACCACATAAAGTATCTTTATCATGTGGAGAGGGAACATAAATAAATCTTAGGATATGACTCTGAAGCCTCCATGAATCATCAATAAAATGAGCCGTAATAACCATAAACCCCTTTTTGGTATTGTCTGAGGTCCACATATCAGTTGTTATTGCAATTTTACTTGTGAGTTTTTCGAACAACTTAGAAGTTTTTGATTTCAAATTGTCAAAAATATTTAAAATATTATTCTTGATTATGTTTCTAAACACCATTTTAAACAATGGTTGTAGACTAGCAACAAATTTCCTAAATCCAACATAATCGACAATGGACAAAGGGTACTCATGTAAAATGATGTCATGGGCAAGTTCTCTACGTGAAATATATTGATCAAAATAATGTTGTTTGCTACCATCGTCCCCCAGAAGCACCCTCATCTTCTAAGTTAGTTGTCTTCTAACGACATCTACGAATATGATCCCACAAAAGATGATGTCCCACATTTTCTTGTTGATTTGATACGAGTGTTACAATACTTATAAACACCAAAGCGAACACCATTAAGCTTCACCGCTTTGAAGTATTTTCATGCTTCAGAAATAAGTTTTCTTTTACTTGTTTCATCAATAACTTCCATGGTAACTTCATCATATTGCATAAGCCTTTGACTCTCATTCTCAATAGGAAAAGCACTTGAAGATGAACACATGGGATTTTGTTCGTCTTGAGACTCCATATTTTTTTATAAAAAATAAATTAAAAAATATTAAGTAGAGACTAAACAATTAGTTAGAACTATGAACAAGACACAAATTTTCTAACAAGAATTAAAAACTGCCGCACTAGCAAATTAAAGTAGAAAATCTTGTAAAAAAATCAACTGAATTTTGCAAAAGAAGAAAGAAATTTCAGCAATATATATGCAATGTGATAGAATATATGATTCCACCAAACTTTATAGAGATCTGGTCCTATAACAGTTCCCCTGGTACTAACTGATAAAATAGGAAGTAAATAAGACACATGATTTTTACGTGGAAAAACCCCTACTCAAAGGGATAAAAAATCACGACTAGGGGTGTTCACGAAAAACCGAACCAAACCGAAAACCAAACCAAACCGAGAAAAAAAACTGACATTTTTTTGGTTTAACTTGGTTTGGTTTCTAATTTTAAAAAACCGACAAAGTTTGGTTTGGATTTGGTTTTATACAAAAAAAAAACGAACCAAACCGATCATATAGATACCTATTTTAAAAATTATGTGTGTGTGTGTGTGTGTGTAATATTTTACACTCTTGGGCCTAACCTTTGAAATATTACATTAACTGCAATGGGCCCAAATCAATTTGGCCTGTTAAGACAAAAAGTCTTTAATTTCTTAGGGTTTATTTACTTTTCTTTCACCCTTCATAACAGATAGCAGCGCAGCTTGGCCAACTCTCCTCTCTCTCTCTTTCACCCCTTCATAACAGAAAGTGAGATAGACGCTAGAGGTTGCTCCTTCACATTCCAAATTATGTGGAGTCCACCATCATTTCTGTTAAAAGGAAAGAGCCGTCTCAGGTTAGTTCGAGGAGCCCTCAAATTTACTATCAAAGTTCTAGCAGAAAGAATTCCAATATCTCAAAGTTAGGATATGTTAATTTTTGCTAGAACTTCTGTTAATAAACCAACAACAAATGGAGATAAAACCTTCTGTTAATTCCAATATCAAAGTTCTTTTTTTTTTTCTTCAAATTTCAACTAATTCTTGTTTCGTCTCTCTTAGCAGATGGAGATAAAACCTTTGGAAGCCGAGGTTTAGGAAATTCATCAACTTGAAGGCAATAGTACTCCAGTTGTTCATACAACTACAAGTGTTCCTACTCCTCCTAAAAAGCGTAAAAGAGCAGCACCTTCTGAAAATGATTATGGACTTGGGAGGGAAACATCAGACATTTGGAAATACTTTACCAAATTCATTGATAAAGATGGTAAGCATAAGTCAAAATATAGTTTCTGTACTAAAGTTTTTGCTTCCGATACTAAGAAAAATGGGACTACTACATTATGGAACCATTTGAATACTGTTTGTAATAAATCCCCATTTAGATTCATAGACATAACACAACCGACACTTACGTCTTTCCCAATTAAAGGAAGTGGACAAGGAGGTAATGTTGGTACATGTAAACTAGAAAGAGTTGTCTATATTGTCAATGAAGTAAGAAGGGCTATTGTTGAATTCGTGATCTTTGATGAACAACCATTTAAAGTCGTCGAGGGGGAAGGTTTTAAAAGATTAATGTCAGTTGTTGTGCCTAATTTTGAGTTACCCTCTCGTTTGACTGTTGCTAGGCATTGTTTAAGAATTTATCACGAGGAAAAAGAAAAGCTTAAAAAATATATTGAAAATCAGCATGTATGCCTCACTAGTGATACGTGGACATCTCTCCAAAACCTAACTTACATGGTTATAATTGCCCACTGGATTGATGATAATTGAAACTTGCAAAAACAAATCTTGAACTTTTTTCAAGTTCCAGATCATAAGGGTGAAACAATTGCAAAGGGTATTGAGGTTTGTTTGTTAGATTGGGGAATTGAAAATCTATTCACTGTGACGTTAGATGATGCAACTGCTAATGATGCAGCAATTAGACACTTGAAAGGGAGGATTGAGGATTGGAAAGGAATCGTCTTGGAAAATGACTTTCTACATGTTAGATATAATGCTCACATTTTGAATTTAATTGTAAAAGAAGGATTAAATGATCATATTGAGTCTATTTCTCGAGTCAGAAATGTTGTGAAGTATGTCAAGTCCTATTCTGCGAGATTAGATTCCTTTAAATCAATTGTTGAAAAGGTAAAGATTGTTCAAATCATCATATTTTATGTGATATAATATGGCTAAATTTTACTTTTATTTATAATGGTTTGGTTAATCTTTTCAGGCTAAGGATCGTGTGGCTTGTGGATTTTTCCAGTGGTATGATCCGGAATTTCCTGGCCAATCAAAGGTGATAATTCTTGGCTTACAGAAGGATAAAATGGAACTTGAGGCTGAATTGAAGAATAAGAAAAATTTGAAGATGCTGCTTATTATTATTATATGTTTCAATGTGTATTTTTGGTTGTTCAAATGCTAGGAAGTGTTGTGTAATCTGAAACTTGGTTGTTGCTTTTGTTTCAAATGCTAGGAAGTGTAATCTGAAACTTGGTTGTTTCTTTTGTTTCAAATGCTAGGAAGTGTATTGTCATTGCTATATGTTTGATCTTTTGCACAGAATTAAAAACACAAGAAAAGCTAGAAATAACTTATTGTATTAGAGCTCAAAAGGCCTACAATTGACTAGTTTTACATTACATCCCATAAGGTGCATTGAAGTAAAATAAGTTGTTGACCCAAGTCACTGCATGGTTTTGAAGATTGACAAATGTCTACCAAGTTGAACCAGGTCCATCAGGCTATCATAGTGAAACAGACTCATTGACACGCGAAGAGTTCATGCGTAGGAGATAACATGTTGTGTGAATTATCTGGGAACTAAGGGGTTATCTCCTAAAGCGAAAAGGTTGAAAATTGATAAGAGGTTAGAGTTTGGATTCAGCAAGGATAGTAACAAAGGAAGGAAGTTGAGTTTAATACAAACTCTTCCACCAAGGAAGAGTTGCGTCAGAACTAAACAAGAATATCTCAACTACTGGCGCTATATAATGTTGAAGTATTCCTACTGAAGAGATAATCGCACAAAGGCAGAAGTGAAACAAGAATTGAAAGCAAAATTCTCAGAGATATTTTGCAAGCAGAATCCTTGTGCGACACAAAGGCTACTGACCAGCTAGAAGAACCAGTTTCTTCTGTTTGTTTATTGAGTCTAGTTGGTTGTAGTAGGTAATTTAATATTGTATCTTTCAGCTTTCTTAGAAGCAATTGTAATGGGTACACACTATTCAAGTTAGAGTTAACTTGAAGCTTGTCGCAATTAGCTAGAAACTAGGTTGCTACAAAGGGATTAGAGTTAGTCCTAGGTTTACAAAAGAGTTTATTTTGTAAATGCTATTTGGCTCAGAGTTGTAGTGAAGAGTTTGTGAAAATCCTACTGAGGAGTAGGTCGTGGTTTTTTTTACCTTTTGAGCCAGGTATTTTCCACATAAAAATCTTTGTGTTTTTATTTTACTGAATTTATTATTCCGCACCAGTAGAAGTTGGAACACCAAGAAGAACCAGGTTCTTCTACTAAGACAGCACTCGAAAATTAGACACCACTCAAATCNTGGAACACCAAGAAGAACCAGGTTCTTCTACTAAGACAGCACTCGAAAATTAGACACCACACAAATCACCCCCTTTTTGTGTGGTATTGAAGTATAAAACATCAATTGGTATCATAACGAGTTATCCTTGAAAAGGCTAACACCTTGGAAAAGATCAAAATGAGTGCACCACCTGGAAACTGGGAGGGTCAATTAACTACAAGGCCACCACTCTTTAATGGCCAGTATTACTCCTAGTGGAAGAACAGGATGAAGGACCACCTCATCGGAGAAGATTATGAACTCTGGGACATAGTCACTGATGGTCCTCTAGCTACCATGAAGAAGANTCACCACTCTTCAATGGCCAATATTACTCCTGGTGGAAGAACAAGATGAAGGACTACCTGATCGGAGAAGACTATGAACTCTGGGACATAGTCACTGATGGTCCTCTAACTACAATGAAGAAGAATGTTGAAGGTGTAGATGTACCAAAGACTAGAGCTGACTGCACTGCTGAGGATCTGAAGAAATGGGAGAAGAATGCAAAGGCCAAAAGGTGGCTAGTGTGTGGACTAGGTCCAGATGAGTATAGAAGAATCCAAAGTTGCACCACTGCCAAAGAGATTTGGGATACCTTGCAAGTAGACCATGAAGGAACACCTCAGGTAAAACGATCAAGAGGTACTCTACTATACTCTCAGTATGAAAACTTTACTATGAAAGAAGGTGAGACAATCCAAGAGATGTACACAAGGTTCACAACCTTGACAAATGAACTTAAGTCTCTTGGTAGAGTAATTCTTGAAGAAGATAGGGTAGAAAAAATCCTNGGTGGCTAGTGTGTCATATAGCAGAATTCAAAGTTGCACCACTGCCAAAGATATCTTGGATACCTTGCAAGTAGCCCATGAAGGAACATCTCATGTAAAAAGATCAAGAGGTACTCTACTATACTCTCAGTATGAAAACTTTACTATGAAAGAAGGTGAGACAATCCAAGAGATGTACACAAGGTTCACAACCTTGACAAATGAACTTAAGTCTCTTGGTAGAGCAATTCTTGAAGAACATAGGGTAGAAAAAATCCTGACAAGGGTTTTGCCAATTTCCTGGGAAAGCAAGATCACTGCTATCCATGAATCCAAAAATATGGCAACCCTCAGATTGGACGAGCTAATTGGAAACCTTACTTCCTATGAACTCAGAAGGCATACAATGAAGATGGATGGTCCAAAGAAGGAAAGGAGTCTAGCACTAAGGATCACTGAGGGAGCAGATCTTGAGGAAGATGAGATGGCCATGATTA
>ML280346.1:0-67604 GCA_005239495.1 Nicotiana undulata
ATTGTGGAACTTCCATTGTGTATCTTTCTATGTTTTGTGCAGTAATTGTGTAACTCTCTGTCTTTCTCTTGCATGTGCATTATTGAGTTTACTAGAGTAAAGTTTGTTCATGCATAACAGTACAATTCAAATGTACTGATGTCCTTTTTTGCTGGGGGTGCTACATTCTTGTGATGATTGTAGGTGGTTCTATAGCAGGTACTTCAGCACACCGACAGTAGTGCCTCACCCTCGTCCTATCAGCGGTTTTGGTGAGCCTCTCTCCTCTCGGGGCCCAGTGTGGCTCATGCCATCTTTCCTCCCGGATTCTTACTTTGGTACTTGTGTAAGGTATAGTCGGAGCCTTGTTACCGGCAAGTATTGTATAACTCCATTGTACTCTTAGAGGCTTAGTAGACGCAATGTGGGTAGTGTACATGTGTATTTTGGGTAGGTGATGGTACAGTTCGAAATCGCAATCCACGCTGGAAAATGTTGCATGTATTTTGTAAGTATTTAGTATCATATGTTGGTAATGATAAAAAGTAGAAATGAATCCAAGTTGTAAGTTTATGATTAATTCTAAATGGCTATTTCACATGAATAATGTATATTGAAAGCACGGGGTGACGCGTGGGATGGGAAAGGCAATTCCAGGTCCGCTCAACCGGGGTCCTCCGGTTGAGTGCCGGTCGTGTCCCTCGGTTTTGGGGCGTGACACAAAAGCTTCTACATGTTATAGTTAACAGGTTATCTATTGTTCATCAGAGTCAATGACCTTACCAATGAAGTCTTGATCCCAAAAAATCCATATTTTATTATTTGGGTTGGCTATGGCATAGTACATGGACAATTGAATTTTGAAGTGGTTAATATAGGTGTCATCCAAGAAAGGTTCTAGGATAGCTATGAAGGATATTTTGTGGTGTTTTCTGAGAATTTTGAGTCTCTCAATGACTCCAGAGGCCCTGATGCCTCTGTCATTCCATGTGAGTGTACTAATCATTAAAATTGGGAGGGGAGTTTATGGTTTGGTGGGAAACTTCTAGATGCAGCCTTGCTTCTTGTTAGTCTTGGTGAAGGTCTCAATCTTGAGGATACTCTTTGAGTAGTTGTGGTATCATAAGCCCAATAATAGCATTGATTAAAAGTCACAGTGTTGATCTTTTTCACCAGTATCGACCTCATCATCAAATTCACCTCCCATTTCTTCTTCAGACAAGATTGGTCGATATTCATTAGTAGAATCTAGGAGAGGCTGGGAGAGAGAGGGACATGTCACGGGATCTTTGTAGGTAGCACATTTGTCAGCTGAACCTTGACCAGATTTCCTTGGAGGTTGTCCAACCTGCTTTTGCAAAGGAGTGAGGGGTTCATTTTCAGAGGGTTCATTGATACTGATTCCTGCACTTTGCTTTCTCATTTCTTTTCTTTTCTTTTGACTGGGCTTGTTTTTGGATTTAGGAGCTTGGAGGTTGAAGTCTGAGCCTGCATGAGCCTTTCCTTTTAAAATACTTCTTACATAAGCATTATGGAGGGTTGTTTGGTCATCATCAGAACTGATAACCTCTCATTGCTCCTCATTCACATCTGTGGCTTTTGTTTGAGTTGCATAATTGACTGGTGGGGGATCAGTGGTAGCAGGGGGAATAGAGTCCATCCTATGGTCAGTGGATTGTGCAGTAGCACACTCATGCAAAACATGAGGAATCCCCACCCCTTTTGGATCCCCTTCCTGTTTATCTAATGGTTTCTCCTAACAAACCTCATTTCCCGCCAATACAAAAGTCAAATAATCAATGGTTCTTGCCACATCTCCCGCCAATTCATTTTTTCACAATCAAACAACCCGAACACATCAAACATCAGGTCACACTTACCATGTTATCACTTAGTCACAAAGTTCCATCAATAAGGACACTAACGGACATATAAGTCCCCCAAAACACATGCTCACACAAACGAAATCTCAGCACTCAAGCCACAGACAAAAATCTGGCCTCAAGTCCTTCCGACTGGCCCATTACCAACATGATAAAAATCATATCTCACCCATGGAAGTCACAAGCAAACAACGCACAACTGATACCAAGCGCTCTCGTGCGCATTCGAATACATGAAAGGAATTCAAAGAGTTACGCTTTTGGATGAATAAATGGATTCGCACGATAAGAATTCAAGAATGTGGAATGTTTCCTAAGGGTTCTGCAGCCTCTCGAAGATAAGTACAGACGTCTCCGTACCGATCCGCAAGACTCTACTAAACCTGCTGAAGACCGTTGAGTCCTATGTAACCTAGAGCTCTAATACCAACTTGTCACGACCCCAAATCCTAACAGGTCGTGATGTCACCTATCGTGGAACTAGGCTAGCCAACCATCACATAACTACTCATTTTTTCTATTATAATATTTCAAGAATCAATAATAAACAGCAAACAATGCCATAACCAATGTCTAGGAATGAAATACTAAAACTAAATAAGGAAGCGAAATAGAGAAGCTGCGGACGCTGGACAGCTACCTCGAAATCCCAAAGCTGACGATGAATGGTCTCAGAGAAATCACTGCGCAGAACCCGTAACTGGATCTGCACACAGAGGTGCAGGGAGTAATGATGAGTACGCCAACTCAATAGTAATGAAAATAAATCACAGTCTGAGAATAACAAACACATAGCACAGATACACAAATCCACAAAACAGTAAAACATCAAGTCTCAATACAATATACATAAGTTCGAAAACCAGTTTCCATAAAATCCTTTGAAACAGTATATTTTCCAATATTTCTCAGCAAAACTCTCAGTAAAATCAGTTTGAAAAATGAAGTGAATCATAGTCAAAACTTAGTAAAATATCATCGTAAAACTGCCCCTCGGGCCATAATCATCACTCGTAACAATTTCCCTCAGCACCTCACCATCACTCAGTATCAATCCCGTGGGCAACCTAACTGACTCATGCCTCCCAATCACTCATCACTCGGCACTCGCACTCAGTAGGTACCTGCGCTCACTAGGGGTGTGTACAGACTCCGGAGGGGCTCCTACAGCCCAAGCGCTATAAACAAGCCACATCATGGCATAAATCACTCTCAGGCACTCGGCCTCTCTCATATCATAACATCCTCACAACATTGGCCCTCGTCCACACTCAGTCATATACTCTCAGCATGCCACTCGGTCCATGAATAAAACGGGGTTCTCAACCCAAATAGTATTTCATTTCAAGAAATAGTAATATCATCAAATAAGAGTGTCAACAATTTTACAAGAAAGACTGAGTGAAAAATCATAGTTTCAAAATAGTGAGAATATTAGTAAAAACAGCCCCCAAGGGGTTAAACAGGTCGGCACCAGGCCCCAAACATCGCTTACAGCCCAAGTATATCAAAACACAATAATACTATAAATCATATGCTTTAAAAGCGGTTTCGCAACTCAATAGTTGCCTAAAAAGGTACATTTTTTTCCAAATTTCCAATTCGTGCACGCCCCACACTCGTCATCTAGTTGTGCATCACTCCAAATCCGTGAAAGGATGTAAAGTCCGGGGTTTCATACCCTCAAGACAGGATTTAAAGACAATACTTACCTCAAACTAGCCCGAAAAGCTACTCTGCAACCTGCTTGCCTCTCGAATCAACTTCCGAGTGTTCCAAATCTATAAAGATCAGATCTTTCTCATTAAATTATGCTAAGGGAATGAATTCCAATTGAAAAATACCAATTTTAGCACAAAACCCGAAATTAGCCAAAACACGACCCCCGGGCCCGCGTCTCGGAACTTGACAAATTTTATACCAAACTGTTCTTCCTCATCTCACGAGTCCGTACATATAAAGAACTCTAAAATCGGAGTTCGTTTGACCCCTCAAATCATCCCCTAAAGGTCTCATAATCTCAAGCCCTAATTCCATCTTTTTCTACTGATTTTCATGAATTAAACATTTATATTTTGATTCTTAATAACCTATAATCAAGTTTTAGGGTCCAAAATCCTTACCTCAATGAAGAACAATGATTTTCTCTCTTAAAAATCGCCTCAAAAGCTTCTTCCCGTTCAAAAATGGTGGAAAAGTGGGTTATGGTCGCGGAAGGTTTTAATTTATACTTCCCAAGTCCGGACACTGTGCGATCACGGCTTCAGGAGTGCGTTCGCGATGAAAAAAATTTACCAGCCCTTATTTAACCCTATGCGATCGCGGCCTCCTCTATGCGATCGCATAGAACAAATTTTCCAACAGCCTTCTCCAACTCTTCCGAATAGCCTCTAGTATAATGGTCATAACTCTTTGTACAAAACTCTAAATTACAATTGGCTTACCTTTCGGAAAACTAGACATCAAGAGCTACAACTTTCCTTTTTGGATCATTTTCAAATTCCTTATGATTGTGAGTTATAAGTTTCCAAAGTCGGGACACTGCGACAGACATTTTTACTCTATGCGATCGCGGGAAGCCTTATGCGATCGCATAGCAGCGCTAGATTTTTTCAAATATTCTCTATGTTAACACATCCAGATCAATGCTATCGCACTGTACACCCCTGAAGCCAAAAACCAGCAACTAGAAATGGCCCGAAACCACCTGAAACTCACCCGAGACCCTCGAGACCTCAACCAAAACAAAACAACACATCCCATAACATCACACAAACTTAGTCGAGCCTTCGAATCACCTAAAACAACGCAAAAACACTAAATCACATCGAATTCAAGCCTATGAACTTTGAAATTTCTAAATTACACCAACGATGTCGAAATTATCCAAAAGACATCCTATTGACCTGAAATTTTGCACACATATCCAAAATGACATTACGAACCTGTTCCAACTTCCGGAAATCCATTCCGACCCCGATATCCTATTTTCCACTGCTGACCGGAAATCGCCAAAAACTAACTTTCGCTAATTCAAGCCTAATTCAACACCGGACATCACAAAAATATTCCGAACACACTCCTAAGTCCCAAATCACCTAAGGAAGCTATCCGAGCCATAAAATCCGCATTCTGAGATCGTTTACCAATAAGCCAACTCTCAGTTAACTTTTTCAACTACAAAGTTATTTTTAGAGACTAAATGTCTCAATTCTCACTACATCCATTCTGAACCCGAGTCAACCGAATCTAACACATCATAAACAGTATAACCAACATATGACAAGGCAATAACAGCAATAATAATGCAAATTCTACGGAATGACCGACCGAGTCGTTACATTCTCCCCCACTTAAACATACGTTCGTCCTCGAACGTGCCTAGAGTTGTTCCAAACACCACAAAAATTGTTGTGTAACCTACCATGCACATATTCGGAGGTGATTCCACATCACCTTACCCCATATAGGTCTAATAGCACAACACAATTGAAATTTCGAAGTCCGATCCTGACCCATAAACCTTAGAACTAAATTTCCACTTCTGAGTCCATTCACAAGATCAAATTTCCATGACTATAAGATGAAATAGTCTGAACACGCTGTATCAAGCCATATCCGCAACACAAGATGAAATCACATAATATACCTCATGACTCAACACTCATAGCGATGACTCCTAATCCCAATCGTTGCTCATAACAACCCAATACCGGTAAATAACCTCTTATCAAACAAAACCCCACTTAAACACCTTCATATGGTGCCGATGATGAAAGAAACACGTAGAAACCAGCAACCATTCGTCCGATTAGCATCAATACCATCCAGAGCCATAACTTGTGAAACTTGTGCACTCAATAACAACATCCCAAGAGCTCAATTCATAAAATAGAGAAGACTCACACGAGAGGACTATCCTTCCATTACTCTTGACATTACCACATCATGTTAAAAGCCTGATACACATCGTGAAACCATATCACACAAATCCGACACCAAGGATCATACCTCGACCTAACTGAGCTGCAAAGCGTGTTCCCATCCAACTGCTGGACCACATGACATACTCCAAGCCACCTTTCTCAAAATCAATAACCATACAAAATTCGACATCAATTACTCAAAGTGCATTGCCATAACCACGGGGAAATCGGATGATACCATGCCACCCGAACCAGAAAGAACATAACCAACACGTCTCAATCCTGCAACACCCAATTACTTACCTTACTCAAATCTCGCTATAAAGCCCCGATAGAACTACACCCTATGCACATATATACCCAACGCTCACAACTCCTCGAAACACCGAAAGGTAACTCATAGATCACTCCAAAACACAAATAAGCTCAGTGACAATCAAATGGTACATCCCTCAACAATAGCAATTTGGGGTCAACAATTCCGACTCAGTGTAGAACACATACCCATATTGGCCTACCAATAATTATATTCTAAATCAACTCTGGTCATCCTCAAAGGTAGATAACTCTCCAAAGGTTCATAATGACTGAATCATGACCTATACTAACACCTGAATAGCTTTGCTCGCATCCTCGTAGTTCACAACTACAAAAATAATTTGTTCATGAAAACTCTCAGTCTCAAAATCCATGAGGCGCACCAATTACCATATCTAATCCCAATTCCACCACTCAAATATATAACACGCCCTTAATACTTTATCATTCCACGAGGGATACCCCCATAATTCCTCTGTGTCACCAAGAAACCTTGAATATTGGCAGTTGATCCAACAAAAGAGCGTCGCAATACCAATGAAGTATCCTTAACTCAAACACATTGTCGTTTCAGAATGTACACCCTCATCAAGCTGCCCAATAGTGATATCATCTACCTAGTCATCTAGAACTTCTCGTGCTACCTAAGAATTTATGGCCCTCATTCCATATCTGAACCGTAACCTCACACATACAAATCTCAACCCTACACAATATGCCGCCTACAACATGCCCTCCTATGATAAATATGGGAACTTCATAATTCCTTCCGAGCCACAAGCAATTACGTACCCCACTAGCCAAGAACTTTCCGTTTGATCCCATCTAGAAGCAAAATCACTATACATCACATGGCCCTCATGCCAGTAGAAAATATACATCTATAACCGTGGTAGAAACCATCCAGAACTCTCCGAATCCTATTAGTACAACACCAAATCGACAGGACTGAATCCTTCTAACTCAACCACGCTACGCATGCCACCAAATCCCAAGAGAATTGCTAAGAAACACCTGTAACAACTCATTACCTCATAAACACCCAAAGAACTAACCATATCCCTTATCATGCCAATCCGACCTACTACCAAGCTGTCCTATTTATCCAAGTTCCTTCTGACTTACCTTCGAGTTGATACTTCTCCTTGCCATAATATCGAGATTCTCAATCCAGACTCACCACACGAAACCCGAGCATAAGGATATACCGTCTAAGGCTCATACGCCGTTGAATACTCTCTCAGATATCCCCAAAAGCACCACATTAGAACTATTTACCTTGAAGATACTTCCTGCGAATTGAAAGTCATTACCTTCACCTTCCTGATACTGATATGTAGAACCCATGATAAGGTAGAAATGCCACAAGTCTCGACACCCTCAACGTAAATCTCAGCTCTGGCCCAATTCACACCTTGAAGATCCTCAATTGCTACGCATAACCTTGAATCCGTCTAAACCATTCTCGAACGTCATTCCCTCTACGCAATTTCAATCACACTAACCAAGTAAACAGAACGACCTGACCCCGCTTGCAATCCACATACTAGGAAAGTAATCCACATATTGAAGCAACAAGCAAACTCATACACTGCCCACACTACGCTTTCAAGTACAACTCAATCATTCAATAAATTCCATTATCCGTAAAGCATTACAACCTGTATCAAAGAATTTCCATCACTCGAGTCATTCCCAGACTCCACCCCTGTAGGTCATAACTATTTCACCAACATACCTCGAACCGAAACCAATACAACACATAATCGTGTAATCAACTTATCATTAGTGGACTCCCCCACTTGGCTCAAAGCAAAAGATCAAGACAAACAATAACTCACGATGCCCATACACTATCACTGCCACCATACTGTGGTGAGGTTCAACTAAATCCTCCATAAGCTTATATGACCCAAACCATCTACACTCAAATCAAATGCAATTCTCGCATCCACCATTGTAATGGTCCTGCCAACTCCCACAAGCAATCTAAACTCAAATTACAACATACAGCATTTACTGATAGAGAGAACTTACTACATATAAACATAAGGGTCACACACCTCAGGACAACCCGTAGGAGATACCCCCTGCCTGCTTAACCTCAAAATGATACCTCCCTATACACTTCCGGAAATCATAGCTATCACGCAATCACTATACCTTCCTACATTAGAACACAACCACTGCCTGCCCTCGAGACATCCCATTAAGCGGTATAAGAACCGGAAGCTGATGGCAATACCAACACTGGAGTTGTGGTCAAGGAAATCTTGAGCTTCTGGAAGCTCTACACACACTCGTCTGACCACATGGATACCTTCACTGGACACCACGTGTCCTAAGAATTCTACTGAACTGAGCCAAAAATTCACACTTGGAGACCTTTGCTCAAAGCTTCTCCTCCCTATATCCTCGTAATACCATCAGCAATTGCTGAGTATGCTACCCCTAGCTACGAGAGTACGACAGGATGCCATCAATAAATACAATAACAAAGGAGTTATAACGCGGCTGAATACACCGTCAATCAAATACATAAACGTTGTCGGGGCATTGGTCAGCCCAAAACACATCACAGGAACTTAGAACATAACAGGAAAACCCACTTCACTCCACAACTAAACTACACGAGAGGTCCTTCAATACTCATAACTCGAAGTCATATTCTAACTCAATACAGAAGTCAAATAATCAATGGTTCTTGCCACATCTCTCGCCAATTCATTTTGTCACAATCAAACAACCCGAACATATCAACCATCAGGTCACACTTACCATGTAGTCACCTAGTCACAAAGTTCCATCAATAAGGACACTAACGGACATATAAATCCCCCAAAACACGTGCTCACACAAACGAAATCTCAGCACTCAAGCCACAGACAAAAATTCAGCCTCAAGTCCTTCCGACTGGCCCATTACCAACATGCTAAAATCATATCTCACCCATGGAAGTCACAAGACGACGAAGCACAACTCATACCAAGTGCTCGCGTGCGCATTCGAATAAATGAAAGGAATTCAAAGAGTTACGCTTTTGGCTGAATAAATGGATTCGCACGATAAGAATTCAAGAATGTGGAATATTTCCTAAGGGTTCTGCAGCCTCTCGAAGATAAGTACAGACGTCTCTGTACCGATCCGCAAGACTCTACTAAACCTGCTCAAGGTCGTTGAGTCCTATGTATCCTAGAGCTCTGATACCAACTTGTCACGACCCCAAATCCTAACAGGTCGTGATGGTGCCTATCGTGGAACTCTAGCCAACCATCACATAACTACTCATTTGTTCTATTATAATATTTCAAGAATCAATAATAAGCAGCAAACAAAGTATAAAATAATTTCTTTAAGTCTTTACGCGCCAATAATAATCTAACAGTCTAAACAATTCTCCTAAGACTGGAGTCAACCGATCACGAGCATCTAAGAATAAAATATAACTCTACTAATGTCATAACCAATGTCTAGGAATGAAATACTAAAACTAAATAAGAAAGAGAAATGGAGAAGCTGCGGACGGTGGACAGCTACCTCGAAATCCCAAAGTTGACGATAAACGGTCTCAGAGAAATCACTGCTCCGAACCCGTACCTGGATCTGCACACAGAGGTGCAGGGAGTAATGATGAGTACGCCAACTCAGTAGTAATGAAAATAAATCACAGTCTGAAAATAAGAAACACACAGCACAGATACACCAATCCACAAAACAGTAAAACATCAAGTCTCAATACAGTATACATAAGTTCGAAAACTAGTTTCCATAAATCCTTTGAAACAAGTATATTTTCCAATATTTCTCAGCAAAACTCTCAGTAAAATCAGTTTGAAAAATGAAGTGAATCATAGTCAAAACTCAGTAAAATATCATTGTAAAACTGCCCCTCAGGCCATAATCATCACTCGTAACAATTTCCCTCAGCACCTCACCATCACTCAGTATCAGCCCCGCGAGCAACCTCACTATCACTTATGCCTCCCAATCACTCATTATTCGGCACTCGCACTTAGTAGGTACTTGTGCTCACTGGGGGTGTGTACAGACTCTGGAGGGGCTCCTACAGCCCAAGCGCTATAAACAAGCCACATCATGGCATAAATCACTCTCAGGCACTCGGCCTCTCTCATATCATAACATCCTCACAACATTGGCCCTCGGCCACACTCAGTCAGACACTCTCAGCATGCCACTCGGGCCATGAATAAACGGGATTCTCGACCCAAAATAGTATTTCATTTCAAGAAATAGTAATATCATCAAATAAGAGTGTCAACAATTTCACAAGAAATACTGAGTGAAAAATCATGGTTTCAAAATAGTGAGAATATCAGTAAAAACAGCCCCCAAGGGGTTAAATAGATCGGCACTAGTCCCCAAACATGGCTTACAGCCCAAGTATATCAAAACACAGTAATACTATAAATCATATGCTTTAAAAGCGATTTCGTATCTCAATAGTTGCCTAAAAAGGTATATTTTTTCCAAATTTCCAATCCGTGCATGCCCCACACTCGTCATCCAGTGTGTGCGTCACTCCAAACCCGTGAAAGGATGTAAAGTCCGGGGTTTCATACCGTCATGACAGGATTTAAAGACATTACTTACCTCAAACTAGCCCGAAAAGCTACTCTGCAACCTTCTTGCCTCTCGAATCAACTTTCGAGTGCTCCAAATCTATAAAGATCATATCTTTCTCATTAAATTATGCTAAGGGAATGAATCCAATTGAAAAATACCAATTTTAGCACAAAACCCGAAATTAGCCAAAACCCGACCCCTGGGCTCGCGTCTCAGAACTCGATAAAATTTATACCAAACTGTTCTTCATCATTTCGCGAGTCTGTACATATAAAGAACTCTAAAATCGGAATTCGTTTGACCCCTCAAATCATCCCCTAAAGGTCTCATAATCTCAAGCCCTAATTCCATCTTTTTCTACTGATTTTTATGAATTAAACAGTGATATTTTGATCTTAATCACATATAATCGAGTTTTAGGGTCCAAAATCCTTACCTCAATGAAGAACAATGATTTCCTCTCTTAAAAATCGCCTCAAAAGCTTCTTCCCATTCAAAAATGGTGGAAAAGTGGGTTATGGTCGCGGAGGGTTTTAATTTATACTTCCCAAGTCCGAACACTGTGCGATCGCGGCTCCAGGAGTGCGTTCACGATGAACAAAATTTACCAGCCCTTATTTAACCCTATGCGATCGCGGCCTCCTCTATGCGATCGCATAGAACAAATTTTCCAACAGCCTTCTCCAACTCTTACGGATAGCCTCTAGTATAATGGTCATAACCTTTTGTACAAAACTCCAAATTACAATTGGCTTAACATTATGAAAACTAGACATCAAGAGCTAAAACTTGCATTTGGATCATCTCCAAATTCCTTATAGATTGTGAGTTATAAGCTTTCAAAGTCGGGACAGTGCGGCAGATATTTTTACTCTATGCGATCGCGGAAAGCCTTATGCGATCGCATAGCAGAACTAGATTTTTCCAAATTTTCTCTATGCTAACACATCCAGATCAATGATATCGCACTCTACACCCCTGAAGCCAAAAACCAGCAACTAGAAATGGCCCGAAATCACCCGAGACCCTCGAGACCTCAACCAAAACATACCAACACATCCCATAATGTCACACAAACTTAGTCGAGCCTTTGAATCACCAAAAACAATGAAAAAACACTAAATCACATCGAATTCAAGCCTATGAACTTTGAAATTTCTAAATTCCACCAACGATGTCGAAACTATCCAAAACACATCCGATTGACCTGAAAATTTACACACATACTCAAAATGAAATTAAGAACCTGTTCCAACTTCCAAAATTCCATTCCGACCCCGATAGCCTATTTTCCACTGCCGACCGAAAATCGCCAAAAACTAACTTTCGCTAATTCAAGACAAATTCTACATCGGACATCACAAATATATTCTGAACACACTCCTAAGTCCCAAATCACCTAACGAAGCTATCTGAGCCATAAAATCTGCATTCCGAGATTGTTTACCAATAAGTCAACTCTTAGTTGACCTTTTCAACTACAAAGCTATTTTTAGAGACTAAATGTCTCAATTCTCACTACATCCATTTTGAACCCGAGCCAACTGACTCTAACACATCATAAACAGTATAACCAAACTATGAAAAGGCAATAACAACAATAATAATGCTAATTCTATGAAACGACCGACCGGGTCGTTACAATTAGGAACATTAGAAATGGCTAGAGCACCTGGAGCCAAGGTAGAGGGATCATGAGTCATTCATGACTGAGGAGGTGTTGTATTTGTCTGAATGGATGCAGTATTAGGATGGGTTGCTCTTTGTTTTGGCATGTAAACCTGGTGCTATCTTGTATTGTTTTGTGAGTTTCCTTTGAAATTCTTTTTCTTTTGTGTTTGCCATTCTATATTTGAAGGAGTAACTCCTGAGCTTTGATGTTCTACAGTGTTGTTTCTTTCATTCGTCTGTTGACTTTTACCTTGATCTTTCCCAATCATTTTTGTTGTGACATTTTGAGCTCTTCCTTGTTGCTGACTTGTTGTCCCTACAGCTTCAGTGGCAGTATTACTGCTTGAGGGTTGTGGATCACTGGAGGTAGCTTTTACTTCTTCTTTTTTCCTCCGAACCTCTTCATCTTTTTTCTTCACTGGACATGCATGTTGTGAGTGACTCTGGTGTTTGCATTATATGCAATATTCTAGAACATTGTCATATTGAATCTCCAACCATTTGCCATCTCCATTGACATCTTCAACATACCCTAGCCATACATGGGATGGTCTCTCTTTGGTTAGGTCTACCTGCATTTTGACCTTGATCACATTGCCTCTTGTATTTTGGAATGATGTCAAGTCCAGGAACAAGGCTTTTCCAATGGGTGATAGTAAAGGGGTGAGTATTTCCATGTAATATAGGTGCCAAGGTAATTCAGGGATGACAATCCAGGTAGGAACAATAGGTGAGTCCTCATTAGGTTTAAAGGTAGGATTCCTTGCTTATAACTTCATCATTTGGCCTTGTATATACATGTATTGCTTGGTCCACACAGTTTCATGATCATATTTATTGGCCAAGTCTATGTAGACAGTCCTAGCATTATAATGTGCTATTTCAACACCCCTTCTAAGTTCTGTCTGAGCTATGAAGCTCTTTCTAATCACCTTCATCTTAGGCATGGTGTTAAGAAATTTACCCACAACTGTAAACTTGCATCTGTCAGCAAATTTGATCATATAATCCTCTCTTTTGAAGATAACAAAAGGTTTGCCTTGCTTTGTGGTAGTTGTTGGTGGTGTGAATTCAATTAGTGCAATTTCAGCTTCATGTCTGGCCCGTAGTCTTGTGGCATAAGAATGTGTGACTGTTGGAGGTGGTGGTTGGGATTGGTTTCCATGTTTTTGTGTTTTGTTTGGGCTGGTAGGAAGCTGGGGGTTAGTGTCGGTTGGGTTAATTGGTTGTGTGGTTTGTGTAGGTGGTGTTGGGGGTTTGGTATTATTTATTTGGTTTCTCTTTGGGTTGGTTGGTTTGTCAAAGTTTTAGGAAAATTTAAGGGGTGCAGGAGGGGTGTTTTTGGGAACTTGTGGGGCTTGTGCGTTGGTGTGATCATCATGCTTGACTAGCATAGAGGCAGAGCTAGTACCTGGAGCTGATTGTGATTGGATTTGTTGTGTTGACATGTTGTGCTGAGCCTGAGATGGATTTGTTTCCCTATGTTCCTGTCCAGATTGTTCAGAATCAGGGGCTTGGTCAAACAGTTGCCCAGGCGAGGAAGGCAAGGTTTGATCATTGGTATTTTGACTAGTTAACAATTCAAATCACGAAAAGCCTTAACGATCAATAAATACCAAATTGAGCCAAAAAGAAAACCTTTTAAAACATGGGAATCTACATAAGTAATACTACACAGTGAAACCAGTCCAGCAATTGACAATTAGAAGGTGCAAATAAACCAACTTAAGCAAATAGCAGGAAATCATGAAACTATGAAAAGATCTAACATCATTAACAGGAGAAGACATTGATTAACAGGTAGCAGTTAAGCACGAAAAACACTTAGAGCATATAACAGTTAAGACAGGGAAATAGATAGTTAAGGAAAAGCGAGAAAATCAGGTAAAACAGATGATCTGACGGCGCATAAGCACTCGTCACCTCGCATATACGCCGCTCACATGAAATTCACATAGCACATAGTTCGTGGGATCCTATTTCTCTCAAGTCAAGGTAACCACGACACTTACCTCTCTCCAAATATCACTCAATGCTCAACCACAACATTGCCTTTCAAAAAAGCCTCTGGACTAACAATATCTAGCAAATTACCAACCAAATGATTCAAATTAAGCCTTAGGAACTACCCACGATTGCAATGGATTCAATTTAGGTCACTATTGAAAAGGTCAACAAAAATAAACTTTTGGGCCCGCTTGGTCCAAAACCCGATTACCCATTCATCCCGAGCCCGGCTATGTAATTTGTTTTTGGAATCCGAACTCAATTTGAGGTCTAAATCCCAATTTTACAAAAATCTCTAATTCTACCAAACCCCTAATTTCCACCCCGAAAACACTAGATTTTAGGTTGAAATATTAGGAAATGTAGTGAAAGATTAAAAGAAAATGGATTACAATCACTTACCAATGATTTGGGGAAGAGGGGTGCTTGGGAAAATTTCCTCTAGGATTTTCTTGTTTTGAAAATAAGAATGAGAGAAAATCCCATTTTTAGCTAATTGATCAGCTGCAGATGTCGCATTTGCAACCCAAGGTTCGCAATCAAATGCGAAGAAACAATCGCAAATGTGAAGTTCTCCCATTTTTGCTGTCATCGCATTTGCGACCATTTGATCGCAATTGCGATCACTATAACCCTGTGTCCCACTTCGCAAAAGCGAAGTGTTTTTCGCAAATGCGAATTTGAGGTGCCCCATCTACTCTTTGAAAATGCGAGGAGTTTCTCGCAAATGCGAACCTAACAGAGTCGCAAATGTGAAGCCTGACCTCGCATTTGCAAGGTCTGAGGTCTGTACCAGAACTGAAGCACACCAGCATTAGTTCTAAGTCCAATTTCACTCTGTAGCCTATTTGAAACTCACCCGAGCCCTAAAGGATCTAAACCAAATATGCACACAAGTCTAAATACATCATACGAACTTGCTCGCACGATCAAATCATCAAAATAACACCTAGAACTACGAATTTAGCATCAAATCAAAGGGAATTTTCAAGAAAACTCATGAACTTCTATTTTCACAATCAGACATCCGAATCACGTCAAACCAACTCTGTTTCTCACCAAATTTGATAGACAAGTCATAAATATATTATTGGACCTATACCGGGTTCTGGAACCAAAATACGAACATGATATCAATGAAATCAAACATTGGTCAAACTTTCAAAGTCATTAAGCTTTTAAACTTTCAAATTTCAACAAAGTGTGATAACTCGGGCTTGGGACTTCCGAATTCTATTCTGGGCATATGCCCAAGTCCCAAATCATGATACGGACCCATCGGGGCCGTCAAAACACGAATATGTATATGTTTACCAAAAACATTGAGCGACGTCAACTCAAATAGATTTTAAGACAAAAATTTCATATTTTCTTAGTGTTTAAGATTAAAGCTTTCCAAAAAAAGCACCCGGGATGTGCACGTAAATCGAGGAGGGATAATATAAGGTATTTAAGGCTTCAAAGCGCAAAATTAGGTTCTAAAACATAAGATGACCTATCATCCATCACAATGAATCAGGAGAAAATTGAATTTCTTGATTCCACTCTTTACTGTAAGAAGTTCCTTGAAAGTGGAGTGATAATGTTTCTCGGCATATTTGAACTTTTCGCTAGCATATCTGCATATTTTTCTCTGGCCATCTTTTTCTTCAAATAGAAGGCACTCCAATGTTCATTGCTGGCATCAATTTGTGGTATCTTCTTACCTTCTGAAGGGATGTAGATGGACTTGACATTTTTAGATATCTTTTTTATTTCCCTGATTGCTTCATTTTGTTTCTTTTCCCATGGCGGAGATATTTTCTTGAGCATCTCTGTGAGTGGAGAAATGTATGTAGAGATATTTGGGATGAAATTTATTACATAATTTACTACACCCAAGAACTATTGGATCTGCTTTATTGTGAGGCTAGTATCTGGAAATTTGAGCAGTTCTTGATGTATATGTGGTCCTGGACTGTATGCACCTTGGACGAAATACATTCCGAGAAAATCAATCTCCTTTTGAGAAAGAACCATCTTTTTTTCTGAAAGCATGATCTCATACTGTGTTACCAATGCCTCAAATTAATGAAGCAAGATGACATGTTCCTCCAATGTATCACTAAATAACATGATGTCATAAATGTAAACTAAAGAGGTATGGAGGATGGACTAGAATGTTTTTATCATGGATTTTTGGAACAAGGAGGGTGCGGTTTTTAATCCGAAGGGCATGATTTTCCCATGGAAGTGATGATCGGTGATGCAAATCCCATTTTGGCTCTTTCTTCGGGGTGGATTCCCAATTTCCAAAATACAAATTTAAGATCAAACTTGGAAAAATATTTGGCCTTGGCTAAGTGGGAGAAAAGAGTGAGTTTATTTGGGATATAGGGAATTTATCATCTTGGAGGAAGTGGTTAAGTGGTTGATAGTTAATGACAAACCTAAGTTTTCCTTTTGTTTGCTCAGCTCTTTTGTTGACATAAAATGCTTCGCATGCCTATTGTGAATCTGATGGATCTATTATATCAAATGCCAAGAGTTCTTCGCATTCTTTCTTTGCAAGATGAAGATGATTTGGATTCATGCCTGAATGACTGGATTTTGTTGGATTGATGTTTTCATTCTTCTTGAAAGGGTGCTTGATAAAAAAAATCTTCATTCTTCCATAAAGGGCTTTTCCCTTTCTTCATAAAATCCTTGTGGGTTTCCGCACATGAATACTCTATGAGATTTTGTTCAATCTCCTTGATTGTCCATCGTTAGTAATTTGGAATAGTCTTGGAATTTTAGAATAAGGTTTGAACTGCTTCTTAAAGGTTATCCTGTTAGCCATGATCTGGAGTTGATCTTTTAGTTATTTGAAAATATCAAATCCAACTATAAGGTCTTTTCCTGGTACATTGGACCCTATCAGCTTGGTTCTTTACTTCAATCTTGGAAAGAACTCAATTGTGACCGGGTTATGACAGTGGTAGTCAAGATTCCATTTGATGCAGTGTTGAAATCCTTAAAGTGCAGCACCCATTGATCTTCAGAGAGAATAGCAGGATTCATGAGTGAACAAGCAGCTCCAGTGTCAATGAATGCAATGACTCGGTTTGGTTTATCCCATTTGGAGGAATAAACCTTGAGTTTCACTTGAGGGATGACTATGAGAGCATTGATCTCTTCCTGGGCTTAGTGGTCATCACCATGATCTTTGTATATATCGAGAGAGAATAAAGTTTCTTCACTGGGTTCATCGACCATAGAGAATATGTCTTCAAGGTCTTCTTCTTCTCCGAGATGTATGCTAGTGTAATCTTCAATTTTTTCAAGGCGTTTGACAGATTTTCTCGATTGGGGACAATTTCTTGCAAATTGTCTAATCTTGTGGAAAATAAAGCATAAGTTAAAATTCATGGCCTCCTTCATCCAAAATATTTTGTGCGCCTTCTGAACCTTGATTTCCCCTATGGAATTCTTGGCCATCTGAACCTCTTGAATCCTTTGCGTCACCCAGATGTGTGGCAGGAACATCCTTATCTGACGATCTGATCAGATCTGCAGCATGCTTTGTCAAGCATTGGATTGTGTTGAATAATTTGATTTAGGAAATAGTGTTTTGTACAGATGTCCTCCAATGTGACGAGAATAGCTTGCCTGATGTAGCCGACTTGTGGGATTTTTATTGACTGAAACTTTTCTTCAAAGATGATCATGGTTCGGCTTGCCAACAACTTTGGAAGGGAAGAGACAAAGGCTTTCTTCAGGTTGATGTCTTCGCCGATCTCAAAGTATATCTTTGCCATTTTTTTAAAAATGCTTGTTAGTGTCATTTCTGTCGAATGATACACACTTCATCTCGAAAAGTTGTCTCCTCATTTTTTCTTGTCTTTGGCCAGTATCTCCACAGAAAACTTCATTTAGTATTCTGATGTTAAAGGCAAAGTCCTTGGAAGTAAGAAAAGTATTTTTGTCTTGAATCCCAAGTGAGTTCCACCAATCTCTGAGGATTTCTGAGAACCGTGAAGTAAGTTATGACAGGATGATATACTTTTGTCATTCAACCAAATTTTAGGTCACCATTCAAGTATAGAAGTCTTGGATCCTTTGAGGCCATTTTGAAGCCTTGATGCCATATAAGGTGAAAGTGTTTCAGCCAGTTCCAACTGGTTTTGACTCCATGGGCTCATGCCTTCTTTCTGGGATTTGTTCATGTGTCATGCCTTCTTGATCCTCGCCTACTTCAGATATTTTTGGGTCTCTTGGTTGGTTCACAAATATTGGGGGATCGTCTTCTTCGGAAGAGTTTGTTGTGGATTCATTGCTTTGAGGGGTGTCTTCCATTGTATCATCATCTAATGAATTTAGAGATTCCGACCATGTGGTATCTATTTCTGACATGTTTCTTGGTTGGGAGACATATAGGTCTAGAGACGTTTGATCAGAAATCATCAGGTTTTCGTGGTTGGACCCTTTTGAACTTTCTTTGGTCTCATTTTTTATTGGTTAGTTTTTGGGCTGCTAGAGCATCTTTCCTTCCCCAAACCATTTTTGCAATATCAAAATCATGTTCTTCTTTTAAGGTTTGGGTGAAAGAAAAAGGATTTTGTGAGGTAGCAGGAAAAGTAGAAATAGTGTAGTCCAATTTAGGTGGGGAATATATTTGTGGAGACATCGGGAAGAAGTTAGGTTTTGAATGGGAACTTGGGGTCTTTTGTGACTCAAAGTGGTCATTTCTCAAAAGTTCAATTTGCTCTTTGATGGAAATCGTCTCCTTTTGTTGTTGCTAAAAGAATTGGAAAAGTGAAGTTTCTAGCGGACAAATCTCATATTGTAAATTTTCCAACCATAGTTCCAAGACTTTGATTAGTCCTGTATGGTGAGACGATGTATGCTCCACCTTTTCTCAATTATTTCCACTTTGCTCATCATTTTGTTTTGTGTATGAGCCATGTTCTTTATGGTGTTGTCTATGTTGTTCAGCACTTTATTTTGGTAGATGGAATTTTTATATTGCCAGTTCATTGTTGCCTCAATATCACTCCTTGGAGGTTTTTCTCCGATAGGTAGCACTATGATTTTCTTGGGATTTTTGGAGCATGTCTTATACCCTCTTTTTCGAAAGGTTGAAGTGGAGGAAAATCTTTGGTATGACTGGAGCTTGAAGGGGTTTTTTGAGTTGGTGAAGTTTTAGGTTCAGGTGGCTTTTTGGATTCTGGGATATGAACTGATGGTGGTTTGGGTTTGGGTGTTGTTTCACTATATTCCCAGCTTGGATTGAACTTTTCTGGTATTTGAACCACCAAACTCTTTTGGCCTGTTTGTCGAAATGTTGACACAAGTCATGTTCTTCATGATAGTTTGTATATTCCAGAAGGTTCACTTTCAGGGTCAGGGTCGGTATATTTGGGTTGGATCATTTGGCAAGAAAGATAGTTTTATTGGAGGTTTTGAGATAGGAATGTTCAAAGCTTAAGAAAACGGTTTTATCCATAATTTTATACTGTCCTTAACCAAAAGCCTTTGTTACAGCCCGAATAAAGACCTAATCGATTTTGAAGCAAGGTTGCTTACACTAGTGGAGTCGTACAAAGGATTTGTAACTAACGTCGAATCCCTTCTTATTTGGGATTGATCATTTCTTTGACGTATATATGAGACTTTACGTACGGTAAATCTTCTATTGTTGACTCCTCAATTGGAATTGATATCAATGATCTTAGTATCAATGATTTTGACTTAATTGACCTTGAATTAATTCTTCAGACAGCCCTCCAATCCATTGATTGTTTTCATAGATGCAATTTGGCATGTCTACCATGTGTCAATATATTTAATTTGTCCATGTGGACCTAAACAACTTTTTCAACCTAGTTTATTTTCCGATCCACTTGGTAAACTCTAAAACCATTCCCCATAAATCCTAGAATTGTGTTGTTTCTTCTTCACAAGAAAACTAGTAAGTATACGATGAAATGTCTAGAAGAATAGTCACTGTGATGGGCTGTATTCTGTTTTGATGATCTAACAAACTTTCATATGAAGTACCAGATGAAGGACCTGATCTATGGCCAGCACAATTAGTCAGCTTTAACTCAAGGAATTCTGGAGAGTGCACTGTTGAACTTATAAGGAACAGCTGAGGGACCTGATCCCTTAACAGTATCACAAGACGAAAGTACAGGTCAACTCTACAGCTGTAAAAGCTGTGACAGAAAAGTGACTGCCTGCAACTGTACACGTTATAGTGCAGTAATAGTGCAGCAGTCACTTCCCATTGGTTGTGAAGTGTACTTTCAAGATATGGGACATCCTCCTTGGAATGTCCTAAGGCTTTTAATATCTTGTTTGGGGACAAAAAAGACACTCACTTGAGCATTAACTAAAAACATTCTCTCAAGCATTGAAGAGAGTTATAGCATTGAAGACTCAATTGTGTCAAGAGCAAGAAGACAACTCCACTAAGACGGACCAGTTTCACCTTGTGTCGTTAGTGTCTCTAGTTGAGTTGTAATCTTGCATTTTGTTTTTCATTGTATCCTATCGGCTTTCGTAGAAGCAGCGTGTTAGGAATCTCTTAACCTCAAACTTCTCGTGTTCCTGTAGTGACTAGTGTAGTCACAATTGAAAAGTCTTTGTAACTAGAGAGTGACAAAGTGTCTTGTAATAGTTATTACAAGTTAGTGTGTTAAAGTCTTTTAAGAAGTTCATTACAAAGTGGCTTGTAATAGTTTAGATTACAAGTTAGTGAAGTTGAAATCCTACAAGTGTAGGTCGTGGTTTTTGTCCCCTTGAGTGGGATTTTTCCACGTAAAAATCCCTTGTCTATTTTACTTTCTTTCTTAGTGTACTTCTTTATGGGAACTAATAGAGGACTTGGTACCTCTACAGTTTGGTGGACTCATAGAAACTAACAATTGGTATCAGAGCGGGATCTTTCTAAACGGTTAACACCTAGAAAGTATCTGTAATGGCTGATCCATCAAACTTCGAAGAAGGACAATCAACATATCGACCTCCTAGATTCAACGGTCAGTACTATGGGTGGTGGAAAACCCGTATGCATGACTTCATAATGGCTGAAGATTCTGAGTTATGGGACATCATCTGTGATGGTCCTCATGTTCCTATGCATAAGGTTGGAGAGGTTGGTCTGTTGGTGCCAAAAACCAGGAAGGATTACAACGATGCTGACAGGAAAGCAGTGGAAAGGAATTTTCGAGCAAAGAAAATTCTAGTGTGCGGTATAGGACCTGATGAGTACAACAAGATCTCTGCGTGTCAATCAGCCAAAGAGAATTGGGAAGCTATGCAGACAGCTCATGAAGGAACGATGCAAGTGAAGCAGTCCAAAATCGATATGCTCACTCCTGAGTATGAGCTGTTCAGGATAAAGGACGATGAATCTATACAGGATATGCATACTCAATTCACCTCCATCATCAATGAGCTTCACTCTCTGGGAGAAGTCATTCCTAAAAACAAGTTAGTGTGAAAAATCTTGAGTGTTCTACCTAGCTCCTGGGAGAGCAAAGTCAATGCTCACTGAAGCAAAGGACTTGCAGGCTTTAACAATGGACGAGTTGATCGAAAACTTGAAAACATATGAGATGAAAAGGAAAAATGACAGTGAAAGAAGAGAACCCAAGAAGGAGAAGAACCTGGTTCTTCAAGCTGAAAAACATGAGTCAAGAGAAGAGGACAATGACATGGCTTATCTCACCAAGAGATCTCAGAAGATGGTTCGAAGGAATGGGGGAATACCAAGGAGAGGCAGATCAAGCAAGCCTAGAAATTATGACATGTGTCATAAATGTGGTAAGCCTGGACACTTCATAAAAGATTGCCCACTCCTGAAGCAGGACACATACAAGCACAACACTGACAAAGCTGGGAAGAGGAACCAGGTTCCTGACAAGAGATTCAGCAGAAAACGCGCAGCTGACAACGTTATGAAACAGGCTCTTGCTGCTTGGGGAGACTCATCAAGCGAATCAGAAGAGGAACCTGAAGCAGAAAATAGCTCTATGATGGCAGTAGAGAACAAGGCTAAGGAGTATGACTGATTGTTTGCTCTTATGGATCAGTCTGATAACAAAGAAGAAGACGCACAGATGAGGTAAACTTCAGAGATGTTCAGGAAAATCTGAAATCCTATTCTCCTAAAAAATTAATGTCATTGTCAAATGTTCTCATTGATACCTACTACAACTTAGTTGAAGATAAGGACACATAAACCAGAGAACTAGGAGAAGTTGAACAAGCTAGAGATGATCTAGTTGTTTGTGTGGTAGATTTGAAAGAAACTATAAGTGATCTTGAAAGACAGAAAGAATCTCTAATGTGTAAAATCAACAGCGTTGAGAATGAGAGAGATGACCTATTAGTGGTGGTTGTGGACCTTAAGGAGACCATAAAAAACCTTGAAAATCTGAACAATGAAAAGAATAGTCTGAGCGAGAGGATAAATACAGTTGAGCAGGAAAAAGATGATCTTCTAGTTGTGATCACAGACCTAGAAGAAACTATAAAGGGACTCCAACTAGAACCTGGTCCCTCAAGAGTAGATAAAGGAAAAGAAATAGCCAGTGAAAAACACATCAAGCTTGAAAAAGAACTGAATGATGTTAAAACAAGTTTGTGTTGTGAGCTTGAGAAGAATAGGCACTTACAAACTGAGATGGTTAAATTAAAATATGATATTAAGAAATCACTAAATTGGACCTGGTCCTCAGATGTTGTTACTTCCATGTACTTCAATAACAGTGGAAACAGGCAGGGGATCGGGTATCAAAAAGAGAAAACTCCTTACAACCCTCACAGAAAGTACGTCACGGTCCCAGACAATTGGTTATGTACCCATTGTGGAAACAACGGGCACTTCAAAAAAAGTTTCCCAGCCAGAGATCAGTCAGTTCAGAAAAACAAAATGTTTGATGGCAAGAAGAACACCAAGCAGGGACCAGGTCCCAGAAAGAAATCTCAATTTCTTCCTGCATGGACTAGAAGAGCACTTATTCATCCATTTCCTAACTACAAGGGACCCAAACTTGTTTGGGTTCCTAAATCTAACCATTGATTTAAATTGTGCAGGGATCAGTTAGAGGAACTGGACTACAATGGATCATGGACAGCGGATGCTCAAAGCATATCACAGGAAACACTCTGGATTTTATCTCATTGAAAGCCCTGCAGAGAGGGGATGTATCCTTTGGCAATGGAAAGAAGGGATACATTCTTGGTGTTGGAGGAGTTGGAAAGTCTCTGGATCACTCAATTGAAAATGTGTACCATGTGGATGGCTTGAAATATAGCTTATTGAGTGTCTCTCAAATCTGTGATAAAGGAAATAAAGTGGAGTTCTTGTCCAAGGTGTGCACTGTTACTAGCCTAGTAACTGGAGAAGTTGTGTTGATAGCCAAGAGACACAAAAACATCTATGTTGCTGATTTTGAATCATTGGAAGTTGGTGAAGTGAACTGCTTGAAGGCAGTTGATGATGATGCAGAGCTTTGGCATAGAAGACTGGGTCATGCCAGCTTTTCCCTCCTGAACAAGCTGATAAAGAAGGACCTGGTACGTGGTCTGCCAAACTCAAAATTCAAAGAGCACAGAGTTTGTGATGCATGCGCCAAAGGAAAACATGTGATATCATCCTTTAAGCCTATGTTAGCACTTCTAGACCTCTTGAACTACTTCACATCGATCTGTGTGGGCCCATGAGAATTCCAAGTAGAGGTGGAAAGAAGTACATTTTCGTGATTGTCGATGACTACTCAAGATTCACTTGGACATTATTTCTTAGAACAAAATATGAAACGTTTGAAGTATTTGTGGCTTTTGTCAAGAAAATCCAAGTGAAGATGGACTTGAAGGTAGCTTGCATTAGATCCGACCATGGAACCGAATTTGATAATGCAAAATTTGATGAGTTCTGCATTGAAAATGGAATCACACACAACTTCTCAACACCTACGACTCCTCAGCAAAATGGAGTAGTGGAAAGGAAGAACAGAACCCTGGAAGATATGGCTCGAACAATGCTCATTGATAGTGGGATCGCAAAGAACTTCTGGGCAGAAGCAATCAACACTGCTTGCTACTTGGTGATCAGGTGCATGATCAGGTCCTTCCTGAACAAAACCCCATATGAATTGCTCAAAGGAAGAAAGCCAAAGATAACTCATCTGAGAGCCTTTGGATTCAAGTGCTATGTTCTGAACAACGGGAAGGATCAACTTGGAAAATTTGATGCCAAGAGTGATGAAGGAATATTTTTGGGATACTCTCCTCAAAGCAAAGCATACAAAGTGTACAACAAGAGAACCCAATATGTAGAAGAGAGTTCATGTGCTTTTCCACGAGACTCCCTCCTCAAATAAGGATGACAATGGGAATGATCAAGACTATGAACCACTCCTGGTTCCTGGAGAGATATATGATGTCTCTAATGGAAAAGCTGGCATGATGAGTCAAACCAAGGAGGTGGGTGAAGACAATGCAGCCTCCTCATCTGGTTCACTAGAGGAACCTGGTACCCCTATCTCTCTTACAGAAGCTGCAGAAAGAGTTGGAGATGCTGTGGAAGGTACTCCACAGGTAGAAAAACAAGATGTGCAGAGGAACTCCTCTGATCTACCAAGCTCTTCCATCCATCAAATTCAGGTCCCAAATTGGAAACATAAAAGCTCTCATCCTCTTGACAACATAATCACTCCTCTTGATTCCGGTGTCCAAACCAGATCCAAAGCCAAAAATTCCCTAGCCTTCTCAGCCTTTCTATCCCAAATAGAACCCAAAAATATCAAGGAAGCTTTGAAGGATGCAGATTGGATCATTGCTATGCAGGAGGAGCTTCATCAGTTTGAAAGAAACAAAGTCTGGCATCTGGTACCTCGACCCTCAGACAGGACCATCATAGGCACCAGGTGGGTGTTCAGGAACAAGCTGGATGAAAATGGGAAAACAACCAGAAATAAAGCAAGGCTTGTAGTTCAGGGTTACAATCAAGAGGAAGGGATTGATTATGATGAAACATTTTCTCCCGTTGCTCGTATGGAAGCCATTCGAATTCTTATTGCTTTTGCATCTCATATGGAATTTACCTTATTCCAAATAGATGTGAAAAGTGCATTCTTGAATGGGTATCTCAAGGAAGAAGTATACGTCAAGCAGCCCCCTGGGTTTGAAAGTCATGCTCATCCAGAGTATGTCTTCAAATTGGAAAAAGCATTATATGGTTTGAAGCAAGCTCCCAGATCTTGGTATGAAAGGCTATACAAGTTCCTATTGGATAACGGATTCACTCGAGGAAAGATTGAAAACACCATATTTCTCAAGAAACGGGGAAGGAACCTTCTCATTGTCCAGGTATACGTGGATGACATTATCTTTGGGGCTACAGCAGATTCACTGTGTAAGGAATTTTCCATGATTATGGGCAGTGAGTTTGAGATGAGCATGATGGGGAATTGAACTTCTTCCTGGGTCTTCAAGTGAAACAATCGGCAAAGGGAACTTGCATCAGTCAGCAGAAATACATCAAGGAGTTGCTCAAGAGGTTTGACATGGGAGATTCAAAGGTGATTGATACACCCATTGCAGTGGCTACCAAACTTGACATGGATGAATCTGGTTCTCCTGTAAACCAAACAATGTATAGGGGAATCATTGGCTCTATACTCTACCTCACTGCAAGCAAGCCAGACATTGTGTTTAGTGTGGGATTAGGTGCAAGGTTTCAATCAAATCCCAAGGAGTCTCATCTAAAGGCTGGCAAAAGGATCCTACGTTATCTCAAAGGCACACAAGACTTGGTCCTGTATTATCCCTCAAGTGATAATTTTAATCTTGTTGGTTATGTTGACGCTGATTATGCAGGTTATCTGGTGGACATGAAAAGCACTTCAAGGATGTCTCATTTTCTTGGATCTTACCTAATCTCTTGGGGTACAAGGAAGCAAAACCCAGTGGCCTTGTCCATAGCTGAAGCAGAATATGTTGCAGCTGCATCCTGCTGTGCTCAGCTGCTGTGGATCAAACAACAATTGGAGGACTTTGGAGTGTATATTGACAGCATACCACTTCTACATTATAATACCAGTGCGCTCAACATGGCAAAGAATCTGGTTCAACACAAGAGAACTAAGCATATTGATGTGAGACATCACTTCCTCAGAGACAATGTTGAAAAGGGGCACATCTCCATGAGGTTTTGCTGCACTGAAGATCAGATTGCAGATATCTTTACAAGGCACTAGGAAGGAAACATTTTGAGAAAAATAGAATGGCATTGGGGCTGCTGAAACCTAATTAGGAACCTGGTTCCTTTCTCTGGCTATGAAAGTCACACTCAGGTACAGATAGCTAAAGTGTTTTCTGACTAAGTCTAACTCACATCAATACCATTACAGGTAAACACGCATGATGATTACATACTTTCAAGGTATGGCATTGTAGAACTAAAGAAGACTGAGTAACTTTTTCAAGAAAAACAGGTACGGGACCTGGTCATTGTACCCCAGGTTAGCAGTTATGTGTATTCTCTACCTTTTTCAAAAAATAACAAAACTAATTATTGCTGCCACATCGTCCGCCTTTTCAGTAAACACGTCTATCACGTCTATCACATCTATCACTCCATCTTTTCAACTCCCTCTGCATGTTTCCCTTTCCCAAAACGCCTACCGCCTTTTGAACATGTTCCTCTTCCCCCTCATTACTCCACCCTCGTATAAAACTCCTTCATCTCTAACTGCTTCTCACACACCTTTTCTTACTCTCTCCTTCACTTGAAAAAGCATTTTCTCTCTGAAGCTTTCCTACATCCGTCAATAATGGCCGCTAAAAACGAACCCTCTCTTTCCCTTACCACTGATTCCAACACTATCTCAGCGGAGGATCATGCATCCTCTCTCCTAGAAGTCGCCATCTCCACTCCTACCCCCTCTTCACTCCTAGCAGAATCAGAAACATCCAAGGAACCTCCAGTCACAAAAGCACCCCATGCTTCTCCCTCTTCATCTAAACCACCAAAGGAACCTCTGGTCATTGAAGAAACCATTGCACCTTCCTCCTCATCTGAACCACCAAAGGAACCTCTGGTCACTGAAGAAACGATTGCACCTCCCTCCTCATCTGAACCACCAAAAGAACCTCCAGTGGCTGAAGCTTCTCAAGTATCTGAAGCCTCAGAGGACGACCCTAACCAGTACATCAACTCCTACTTTCTCAATTCCTCGACTCCCACGGAGTCTCCAGAAAAAGAGGCAGCCGAAAACACCATGGCCATTGCCTCTGAAAAACTTCCTTCTGAAGGGGGTTCTTCTCTTCCTGACACTCAGGGAGCCGCTTCTTCTTTCCTAGAGGATGAGGGGACCATGGTCCTATTTGAGTCTCCTGTCCATGAATCTGTACATGACAAACCTAGTGAGGAACCTGGTTCTTATCTTCCAAAGACCCCCCAAGAGCAAATCTTCTACACTCCTCCTCTAGAATCCATCCCTCCATTTTCTGAGCCCATGAATGAAGATGATGAGGATGACATGGTGTTGAGTTCCCGCTTTAAACTCCATCAGAGGGTCAGTACTCCGGAAGTTTCTGTGAAGAGGCCATCTACTAGGTTACAGAAGAAGGAAGCCTTTGACTCGGCTCTTGAGAGAAGTAAAAAGAGCAGTAAGCATAAGAAGAAGAGATTGATGAAAGAAGGGAGAGTAGTGGTGGATAAAGTTATCCCTGTAGTTGAAGTAGAATAGGAAACTGTCGAGGAACCCATATTCGCCTGGATGAGACTGAGGTTATCAACCTGGGAGATTCAGAAAACGTCAAGGAAAGGATCAGCATTCACTTATCACCATCCAAAAAAAAGGAATACCCGGAGTTTATAAAGGAGTATGAAGACATATTTGCCTGGTCGTATGACGACCTGACTGGTCTAAGTACGTCCATTGTGGCTCACAAGTTGCCAACCAATCCAACATGCTTGCCGGTAAAACAAAAGCTCAGAAAGTTCAAACCTGCCATGAGTTTGAAAATCAAAGAAGAAGTTACCAAGCAGATCAACGCCAAAGTTCTCCAGGTGGTTGAATACCCGACATGGTTAGCCAACATTGTACCTGTGCTGAAGAAAAATGGGAAGGTCAGAGTCTGTGTCGACTACCGGGATCTCAACCGGGTCAGTCCTAAAGATGACTTCCCCTTGCCAAATATGCACATTCTAATTGACAATTGCGCCACGTATGAATTATAGTCATTTGTGGATTGCTTCGCTGGTTATCATCAAATTTGGATGGATGAAGAAGATGTTGAGAAAACGGCGTTCATTACGCCCTGGGGAGTGTACTGCTACAAGATGATGTCGTTCGGCCTAAAGAATGCAGGGGCCACCTACATGAGGGCTATGACCATCATATTCCATGACATGATTCACAAGGAGATCTAGGTATATGTGGATGACGTCATTATCAAATCAAAGAAAGTTTCTAACCACATAGAGGATTTGAGGAAGTTCTTCAACAGGTTGCGAAAATACAATCTGAAGTTGAACCCCGCGAAGTGTGCATTCGGGGTTCCTGCTGGGAAGTTGCTGGGATTCATTGTCAGCCGCCGGGGAATAGAATTGGATCCGTCAAAGGTCAAAGCCATTCGGGAACTACCACCATCACAGAACAAAAAAAGATGTTATGAGCTTGTTGGGGAGGCTTAATTACATCAGCCGATTCATAGCACAATCTACAGTCATCTGTGAGCCGATCTTCAAGATGCTGAAGAAGGACGCCGCAACTAAGTGGACATAGCACAACTAAGTGGATAGAATCAAAGAGTATTTGTCAACACCGCCGGTCTTGGTACCACCTGAGCCAGGTAGACCCCTACTACTCTACTTTGTCAAACTGGATGGAGCTTTCGGTTGCGTTCTTGGGCAACATGATGAAACAGGGAGAAAAGAGCAAGCCATTTACTATCTCAGCAAGAAGTTCACTCCGTACGAGGCACGGTATTCTTTATTGGAACGCACGTGTTGCGCTTTGACTTGGGTCGCGCAGAAGCTGAGGCACTACTTCTGTGCCTACACGACATATCTCATATCAAGGATGGATATACTGAAGTACATCTTTCAGAAGCCTATGCCCACTAGCAAGCTAGCCAAGTGGAAAATCCTGCTGAGCGAGGTCGACATTATCTACGTGACTCAAAAAGAGGTCAAGGGACAGGCATTGGCAGACCATCTTGCTGAGAATCCCGTGGACGGAGAATACGAACCCCTTAAAATGTATTTTCCTGATGAAGAGGTATCATTCGTAGGAGAAGACATTGAAAAATCCTACGATGGTTTGAGAATGTTCTTTGATGGAGCAGCAAACTTCAAGGGAGTCAGTATTGGAGCAGTCCTAGTATCAGATACCGGCCAGCATTATCCAGTATCCGCCAAACTCAGATTTCCCTGCACCAACAACATGGCTGAATATGAGGCCTGCATCTTAGGGCTCAACATGTCCATTGACATGAATGTCCAGGAGTTGTTAGTGATTGGTGACTCAGACTTATTGGTACATCAGGTACAAGGAGAATGGGCAACCGAGAATTCCAAGATACTACCCTATCTGCATCATGTTCAGGAGTTGAGAAAGAGGTTCACAAAGATAGAATTCCGGCATGTCCCCAGAATCCAGAATGAGTTCGCCGATGCTTTGGCTACTTTGTCCTCAATGATCCAGCATTCGGACAAAAACTTCATTGACCCTATTCACGTAAAGATCCACAGTCAGCCAGCTTACTATGCCCACGTCGAAGAAGAAGCGGGCAGAAATCCTTGGTTCCATGATATCAAGGAATACATGGCAAAAGGAGAATACCCGGAGCTTGCAAATGCCACTCATAAACGCACACTTCGGAGATTGTCTAACAATTTCATTCACAGCGGAGGAATCCTGTACAGGAGAACTCCCGATTTGGGATTATTAAGGTTTGTCGAGCAAAAGAAGAATCAAAACTACTGGAAGAAATTCATGCTGGGACCTGCGATCCACATATGAATGGGTTTGTATTAGCAAAGAAGATACTCCGAGCTGGTTACTTCTGGATGACTATGGAAACAGATTGCATCCATTACGTCCGAAAATGCCACCGTTGTCAAATACATGGAGATATGATAAAGGTACCTCTGAGTGAGTTTAATGCAACAAGTTCCCCGTGGCCGTTCGCCGCCTGGGGCATGGACGGCATTAGACCAATCGAGCCTGCCGCCTCCAACGGACACAGGTTCATTCTGGTTGCCATTGATTACTTTACTAAATGGGTCGAAGCAGCCTCCTACAAAGCAGTTACCAAGAAAGTTGTGGCCGATTTCGTCCGCGACCGCATTGTTTGCCGGTTCGAAGTTCCAGAGGCAATCATCACCGATAATGGTTCCAATCTCAACAGTGACTTAATGAAATCTATGTGTGAAACTTTCAAGATCAAACACAAGAATTTCACATCCTATCGACCTCAAATGAATGGAGCCGTAGAGGCCGCCAACAAAAACATCAAGAAGATACTAAGGAAGATGGTAGAAAGGCACAAGCAGTGGCACGAGAAGTTTTCATTCACCTTACTGGGATATCGCACCATGGTCCGCACATCAACCGGGGCAACTCCTTATATGCTGGTCTACGGTGCAGAGGTTGTTATTCCTGCAGAAGTCGAAATTCCATCTTTGAGAATTATAAAAGAAGCTAAGCTCAGCGACGCAGAATGGGTAAAGAACTGTTATGAGCAACTAGCTCTCATAGACGGAAAAAGAATGAATGCGGTTTGTCATGGTTAGATATATCAGAACAGAATGACCAGAGCCTTCAACAAAAAAGTCAAGCCGAGACGATTCACACCAGGGCAGCTGGTGCTAAAGAAAATCTTTCCACATCAAGACGAAGCCAAAGGGAAGTTCTCTCCCAACTGGCAGGGTTCGTACATGGTTCACAGAGTACTGACAAGAGGAGCACTCATACTTGCAGAAATGGACGGAGAAGTCTGGCCAAAACCAATCAATTCAAATGCAGTCAAACGCTACTATGTATAACTCTTTATGCTTTTGTCAACAATGTAAATTGAACTACGCCTGACCTGATTCTCGTTTAAGGGGGGATATGTAGGCAGCCATATGGGTTCGGTCACAATTCAATAAAAATCTCATTTCCCCCCACAATTGGAAATTGGGGCAGAAATTTGAGGAGGACCCTCAAAATTCGAAAGCAAGTTCACCCGAACGCCGCACGAGCAACAGCCAGAAGTATCCACCCATCAAACTGGTGCAGAATTTTGAGGAGGACCCTCAAAATGTCGTAGTAGGAGAGGTTGCAATGTCTCGAACCATGTCACGGTCGTCGGTTCATCTAAAACTATTTTAGACTATATGTTTATATTATACTTTACAAAATCATGCACATTTATTTTTTGAAACAACTTGTTTAGAAGACGCTACCCCAATGATACAGACAGTATCATCATGATCAAGCAAACGAGTCAAGTAAAGCAAGCGGGAATGTGAACTAACCTTTGCCCTTACAGAACTCACGATTTTCTTTGGATGCAGGCACAAAGATTGCAAAGGCCTCAAAAACATACTATCCGCCCGAAGGACATATATTTCTCAAAGACACGCTTCTCAAACTCGTCGCACATGCCGACATTCATTATCAGCACAAATGATGCTTCAATTATCACAATACTCGCAACAATCACAGTGCCGCAATTTATCACCAGCTAAGAATTCCCACTGGCATTTTATTTCTTGCATAAGGCTACCATTCTGCCTTCCGAGACTAAACGATGTCTCCATCTGCATCTGCATTGCATAAGTCTACCATTCTGCCTTCCGAGACTAAACGATGTCTCCATCTGCATCTGCATTGCATAAGTCTACCATTCTGCCTTCCGAGGTTAAACGCTACCTCCATCTGCATTTTATTTCTTGCATAAGGCTACCTTTCTGCCTTCTGATACTAAACGTTGTCTCCATATGCATCTGCATTCTTGCATAAGGCTACCTTTATGCCTTCCGAGACTACACGTTGTCTCCATCTGCATTTACATCTTGCATAAGGCTACCTTTCTGCCTTCCGAGACTAAACGTTTTCTCCATCTGCATCTGCATTGCATTAGGCTACCATTCTGCCTTCCAAGACTAAGCATTGTCTCCATCTGCATTCGTGTCTTTGCATAAGGCTACCATTCTGCCTTCCGAGACTAAGCATTGTCTCTATCTGCATAAGGCTACTTTTCTGCCTTCCGAGGCTAAGATCTGCCTCCAATTTACTTTTCGAGACTAAGCGTTGTCTCAAGCATTATTTACTTCACTTTTCTTTCGGGCTAAGCTCTGTCCTTCAATTCGCAAGACTAAGCTCTATCTTGTCAACATCATACTACTACATTTTTCATGGGCTCAAATATCGCCAACCTATCCAAAGGCGTCATCGTTCGGAGGCACCATCTTCATGGCCCGAGAACACCATTTCATGGCCTGAGGATCCTTTTATCAGTTTTCATATCATTATTCAAAGGCATCATGGTTCGGAGGCACCATCTTCATGGCCTGCGAATCCTGCATCAAGCAATTCATGGCCCAGGATATCATGATCTAAAGACGTCATCCTTAATCGTCCAAAGGCAGCATTCATAGTCCAACGGGAATTTGCATCATGTTTAAATTGTGCACGATATATGCTTGTATTGTTCATTTGCAGGTAATTCGGCTAGCAACAGCCATCCAGGCAGGAGCGGTCCCGCTCCAATTCTCTCAACTACGCCGTTTGTTCACCCAACCTTGCACTTTGCGTCCGTCCTTGTAGAACTTCACCGGTATATTTCGTTGGTGACTCATGAACTACATACGGCCTGATTCCTGTAAAACCAGGGATATGTAGGCGGCTCAGAGACCAGGGTGCGGTCTTAACCTCCCAGACTATTCCCACTCGGTCAAAATTGGCCATCATATCTTTACCCAACAACCCTTTTAGCCTTCCCGAGATTAAAAGCGTCTATGTGTTGATACCCAATTTTTTCTCAAAATTATTTTCAAACCTACATGTTACCTTCAAAATCATTTTAATGTGAGTGGTATTTTTCCACAATTTTTCGTATTTTTATCAACTCATTCTCTATTTATTTAGTATTTTTGTATTCCATAATTATTCATAAATTATATTATAAATAATTTCAAATATTTCTCAGCTCAATATATTATTTTTAATCCTATTAGGATTTAATTCTTTCATAAATTAGCTAATTTGGCACTATTTACTTATAACTACAGCAATTTTACAATTATAGCCTAATTGTACATTTTATACCATTTAAATCACTTATTAGCCATTTTATATTTTTGATATTAGCTAATTGCCTTAATTTCATATATTTAGCCTCAACTTCATTTTTTATACACTTAATAGCTATTTTTTTATTAATTATTTATCTATTTTAACGGGTATTTAACTTATAGCCATTTTTAAATTTCAACTTCAGCCTAATTTACCCAAACCCTAGCCCAATTGAATTAACCCAATACCCAAGCCCAAATCCTACCCAAACCCGACCCAACTCTTGCTAAATCCTGGTCGTTGATCAATTTTGATCAACGGCCCGGATTAAATCTTTCCTTAATTAACTCTAACCTAACCCCCAGACCCCTCTCATTTCACACCCCTCATTTCCATCTCTCTAATCTCTCTCTATCCCTCTGGTTCTCTTTAGAACCTTCCCCTCGCCTCCTTCCTCCGATGTAGTCCGTTCATCTCCTCCGGCCACTTCTCCTACCGGAAATCATGGCCTCTCACCATGGCTTGGCCTTTGCTTCACTTCTCCGCCGGGTATCACCACCTTGAGGCCCTCAGAGGAACCAGAAGGCGGTTCACTCACCTCTCATGGTTTCTCATGCCATTTCCGTCCACCTCCGGCCTCTGAGTAAGATCTATGACCTCTCTGGCTAAAAGCCGGTGAAACCTTAGGGTTTTCTCATTTTTTCTTTGGGTTCTCTAAAACCCTAAAATTTAAGGTTTTACGATTTCTTTTAGATCTGTTATAGATCTATGTATATTGTGAGTTTATTGTTGTTTTCCTCAAAGGTTTTTCCCGATTTCTCTGAGATAACTCTTCATCTTCAACTAGGGTTTCTTGGCCCCTTTTTAAAACGTTTTTATATTCTGATTTTAATACTAATCTTGATTTCCAATATGTTTTTAAACGTTCTGCGTAAATCTCCTCTTTTACCGTGAAGTATTCTGACGAAGCCCCAATTTTTAGGGTTTATGTTCGTATTATTTATTACGTTTGCTTATCTGTATGTTCTTCTGGACTCCCCCTGAGTTCTATGCTTCTCGCTGTAGTTTTGTTGTTAAGGTTTCCAACCTTCTATTATTTCTGTGATTTTCTTGCTTAGGATTCTCTGACTTTCATGACTATTTGTTTTAATAAGTCTGATTGTTCATAGTTTACCTAATACCGTATTGATTATGTGCATCTCTTAGTAATGCTGTGATATCCTCCTTGAATCTATAATTTTGTGCATGTTCCTTATAATCCTGTATTGATTTTCAAATTGTTTCCTTATTTGTGAGATGATTTCCTTAATTAGAACTGATTCTTTGAGATTTTAGTCCCATCCGTGATTCTTGTGGCTGATTTTTAGAATTGAATTGTATCCTACCTTATTTATGTGCTCAAACATGCTGTCAAGTATCCAGTATATATTTTCCTTATGTGAAAGATTATGTATTTGGCCTTTATCACATGTTACATGCCTTACTACTCCTGCTATAGTAAAATTAGTTCGTAATTGATTCTTTCCTTATGTAACATCAAGTATGTCCGTTTGAATTAGGACTCCCTAATCAAAGGGAGTCCAGGCCTGTGATTGATTCTGATTGAATATTACTTTCATTATTATGTTAAACCAGTACTTGTCACCTTATTTTCTACTCATTTTCAAAAGCTATAAATACTTTACTCTTTCTTTAACACACACAGACATAGATACAAACTGATCTGTGCACTCTCTCTTTCACAACTAAAGTTTCATACTCTCTCTATCTTCTCTCTTGTGCTACTTGCTATTACTTTAAGTTAGCCGGCTGCAAGCCAAGGCTAACCACCGTGCATCTCATATCTTTGCTTGTATTACTGCTTTCTTCATCATATTGGTATGTTCTGATTTAAGCTTCAGTCATCAAACCAATATGTTTCTATTGATAGTTCAATTCCTTGTATTCTGCTATGTTTCTACTTATGGTTTTGCTGTTCAACATGCAATTAGAGTTCTGAATCCCCTCTACATGTTTAGTTTCACTTCACCAATTTGTCTCTCTAAACTTAGCCTATGTTCCTTATATGAATCTTCATGCCTGTGACTAATATATTAGTTCAATCATGATGTCGGTCATTTGGTTGATATGTTACTCTAATTTGACGCTTAGTTATACCCCATACCTCCCCTGAACCCTTAGGAACCCTTGATTGTGGGTCTATGTGTGATTCTTCCTACTTCACAGGCTGTGTATTTGTCCCTCAAACCTCTCACCCTTGTTTGTGACTGCTAGGCCACCCTGGGTCCTTTTTGTGATGCTAGCTTTATTTTTGTTTTGAGTTTGGTGTCTCTCAAAAGATTGTTTTCGTCAGTTGAACCTTTGTTCTAAAAAGGTTGATCTTTACTAAGTCCCTCCTCTTTTCAAACTGTTTTCAATACTGTTTTCAATTAAACTTCCCAAACTATAAGCACATCTCACTCTACTCCTAGTTTCTTAAGTTCAGCCCCCATCGTGTGAGCACTGCCTTGGGGACCTTTTGAGTACCCTTTGAACTCTGACACACAAGTCTGGCATTCCCATACTGCACTTACTCCATCTTGGCTATGAAATCTGGGTGTGAGCACTGCCTAGGATCCTTCGAGGTCCTTAGGAACTCTGACACACCCGGATTATGAAAGGTTATGACATATGGCATTGAGGATCTGGAGACTTGGGCCTATCATTGCAGGCTCCCTATAGTTAACTTCTTCTTTTCCTATTTTTAATTATGTAATTCATATTCAGAAGTTTGTAATAATTATTTGTAAAAAATGATTCTAGGGTCGGATAGTAAAAACGGGCGGGGATATGCATGCTATAGTCTAAGTACGGGTAGAAATCATGCCTATAGGTTTACTTTCTTTTATATGTACAATAGCAACCATGTTTAGGTACAACATGCCAAGCATGCATGCATTTAGATACCATGACATTAGGTTCATTCGCCTGCTTTTCTTTCAGCATATCCTCATTTCTTGCCTTCACTTAGAAATCATGTTCATAGGATCAATAATAATAATAAAACTGCTAGCATGTAATTCTGCCCATGTATTCTGAAATGTAACCTAATTCCTGCCTCAGAACGAATGCGCTAACAAAATTGCGATCCTATCTTACTGTGCTATATATGTAGAGGTCCTGCTTTAGGTAAACAACAATTAAAACTATCATTCTTGCTTATCTCAAAACTATGCATCTAGAAATTCTGCATATAATCGTTTTGTATCACACTGCATTAGAAATCATGCCTGAGGGTCATACTCATTCAAATCGCACTTAGCCTAAACACATATCTCAAACAGTTTGTACCTTTATATGTGTAATAGATACCACTCTCTAAGGTCTCGTTTTAAAACACCTAGTTAAGCTACTAATACATGAAAAGAACTTAATTTGTTTTACCATGTCTATAAATAATTGGTAATGATTCTGCATTTTGTACGCACTTAGGGACAACATGTTTTAGGCAAAAACAACTCAAACAGTTTTCTTTAATAATCTGGGTAACTACTGAGCATTGTTCCACGCCTAGGCAAGCCTTAGGTAATTGAAATCATTAAACTGGAAACACCCATTTTCTATGTGTATTGTCTAACTATTAGCATGATTAAAATCAATAGGAAAGCCAAGACTAAGACTTCCTCTCTGAGTTACAAAATGAATCTGCCTCTTTGTTATTATCACCTAGATCTAAACCTGGACCTTAATTTGTGTATGAGACATGTTGTTTATGTGCAATATATGTGGAGGTATATGTGAGCCCTTTCCTGTTTTCCATGCTCCCCTTTTTATTTGCAAGTCCTATTTGTTTCTTATATATCACTCTAGAATTTTTACCTTTAAAACTTGAGGGTCTGCCTAGCATTGAGGAGTGTCTATCGGGTATTGCATTGATGTGATCCATATTATGTTAAACCTAGGATATCCCTCCTTTAAATGTTATAGTAGTTCTTTTCCTTTCCAAAATTCAATAACTTGAACACTTGTTTGGAATCCCTTCTTACCTGAGCCCTGTTACTTGTTATTTGTTAATTGTATGAATTCACGAAAACTATTTGGCCGGGAACCACATTTGTGGATCTTGAGGGGTGCCTAATACCTTCCCCTCGGGATAATCTCAAGCCCTTACCCGATCTCTGGTGATGCAAACTAGTTTCATGAGTTAATTACTCTAGGTGCGCTAACGCACCTTAAAAATCGTTAGGTGGCGACTCTTCTCTTTTAATAACCCTCTGCCTTTAAAAGAGTTGTCAGAATGTCATAAACCCGATCTCCGCGAGGAAAAAGGGGGCACGAAACTATGTCTAGTAGCCCTGTCTTGGCCCTTCTTGACTTGGCCAAGCCATTCGAGGTACAAACAGATGCTTCCGACTATGCTCTTGGGGGGGTCTTACTACAAGACGGTCATCTTGTAGCATACGAGAGCTGGAAGCTGAAGGATGCAGAGCGGAGCTATGCCGCCCATGAGAAAGAATTATTGGTTGTCGTTCATTACTTACGCCTTTGGAGGCATTATCTGCTTGGATCACCGTTCGTGGTCAAGACAGACAACACAGCTGTTAGTCATTTCATGACCCAGCCGAAGCTGAATGGCCGACAAGCCCGATGGCAGGAACTCCTAGCGGAATTTAACTTCAACTTGGAGTATTGAAGTGGGAAGTCTAATCATGTGGCTGATGCGCTCAGTCGCAGAGCGGACCTAGAATTGGTGTGCCTACTCGCCACCCTAAGGGGGAGCGAAGTAGCCACCACCATTAAAGACCAGATACAGGATCTACTCTTCAAGGATCCCGCTGCACAGTATTTGGTTGATCTAGTAGGACAGGGCAAGACTCTCCAGTTCTATATGGAAGATGGCTTCCTGAAGGTAAAAGGGAACCGACTTTATGTTCCAAAAGGAGGGCATCTGAGAAGAACTCTCTTGGCAGAATGTCATGACACTCTGTGGGTCGGCCATCCCGGCGAAGAACACACCATGGCATTGCTTCGCCGTGCATATTATTGGCCCCAAATGGCCGACGACGTCGCGCAGTATGTGAGGACTTGTCTAGTATGACAGAAGGACAAGTCCGACCGCTTGACACAAGCGAGACTCTTGGAACCTCCAGCTGTTCCAAAGAGACCTTGGGAAAGCGTGTCTTTGGATTTCATCACCGGATTGCCCAAGGTTGGAGATCTCACAACTATCTTGGTTGTGGTGGATCGGTTTTCAAAGTATGTCACCTTCATTGCAGCACCTCAATATATATCAGCAGAAGATACAGCTCAACTCTTCTTCTCTCATGTCGTCAAATATTGGGGTCTGCCCAAAGACATTGTTAGTGATCGCGATTCACGCTTCACTAGCAACTTTTGGACCCAACTATTTAAGTGCCTCGGGTCAAAATTGAGTCACTGCTCAAGTTTTCATCCACAATCCGATGGCCTGACGGAGCGGTTCAATGGTATGTTGGAGGAATATCTCCGCCATTTGGTTACCGGATCGCATAAGAATTGGGTGAAGTTTCTAGATGTTGCCCAACTGTGTTTCAATTCACAAAAGAGCTCCAGTACAAACAAAAGCGCTTTTGAAATTGTTACCGGGCAATAGACGCTACTCCCACACACCGTAAATGTACCAAACATGGGAAAATCTCCTCGTGCTACTAGCTTCTCAACATAATGGAAGCGAAATATGGAGATAGTGTGGAGCTATCTAGTTAAAGACCAAAAGCGAATGAAGAGGCATGCTGATCAGAATCGTCGCTTTGTTGAATACCAAGTAGGAGACAAAGTGATGGTCAAAATCCCAAAGCGGTACTTATTTGCAGGGGTCTATGACCCTCGCCTGTTGCAAAAATATATTGGACCTTTGTCCATTGAAAAGCGCATTGGTAAAGTTTCATACCGGGTGGATATCCCAGCTTGGTGGAAAATCCATCATGTCTTCCCTGTCAGTCTATTGAAACCTTTTCGGGAAGACACGGAGGATCCTTCACGGAGCCAACTCACAATACCCAGTATTCGAGGCCCCGGTTCAACCGAAAAAAGGTGGGTTGAAGCTATTCTTGATGACCGGGTAATTCATGCCTCCAGGAAGGATCACCAAGAGTTCTTGGTAAAATGGCAAGGATGTGATGCAGAGGAGAACACTTGGGAGAGGGGAACAAACCTCAAAGCCTACAAGAGCCTGATTAAAGATTATTTGGCAAGTAAGGCGCCGAGGACGTCGACATCTCAGGTGGGGGAGAATGTCATGGGCGGCTTTCCAGTCATGCCCCATGACCCCTTGGACGCGCCCTGTGGCGTCCTAACAAGCCTCCCAACGCCTAGCGCTACGGACAGCCCCGTGGTCTTGGCCGCGCCAAGTGACAAGCTCTCATGTGCCTCGTCTCCCCACCGATTTCCCTCGCTAGCGCCCAGCCGCAAGCAGCTGCCAACAGCGCCGCGCGCGTAGACAATGTTGTGCGCGCAGATCGTGATGCCTGAGACAAAGTTGCTGCCAACGGACCTGTTTCTACCTTTGTAGGAAACTAAGTCCTTTTCCCTGTAAATATAGAGAAGTTTTATTCCATGTACTTTCATTATGTTTCTCTAGTGTAGTTTGGTCTACTCATGTAACTTTGGTTTATTTTTTTAAAGCATTATTAGGGGGTATATAGCATTCAAAACTTTCAAGCAAGCAANCTCTAGTGTAGTTTGGTCTACTCATGTAACTTTGGTTTATTTTTTTTAAGCATTATTAGGGGGTATCAAGCATTCAAAACTTTCTAGCAAGCAATTCTCTGTACTGGTGTCTCTACCCATCGACACTGTGTTGCCTTCTTTTTGTAATAGCTTTGATTAATGCAATCAAGCTCTTATTCAATTCTCATTACTGTTCTCTCAATTGTTGGCATTGGTTTTTCTGCACGGCACTGAGAATCTCGTCTAGCGTGTGGAGGGGACCTCACTCGGCGGACAGCAACCACCCTTACATCGGTTGCTTAGCCTTACGTCACCCTTCCAAAGAATCTCAGGAAGGCGTCGCGTAACAGTACTCATGTTTCATGCGGATATTGTTCAATTTATAGTATCTATGATGAACTAGATATTTTATATACGTTTTTTCTAAAATTGATCTAATATTATCTACTGTCTTTCAATGCTCTCAAAAAGTTGAATGATAGTACACTTGAATAATGATTTAGTTATTTACCTAAACGGATAGAGATCAATTCCCACGTTACACTTTTTTTTGTGGTGCACTCATGTTCTAGAATCCTAGATCCGCCTTTGATGCCAAGGGCAAGAAATGTCAGAGTAAAATCCAGAGTTAGAAACATGCACAAGGATTGTAGAAGCATGAATCAGGATCTCTTGGCTTCTTCAAGGTATTGGATACTGCTTATAGTATATATCCATCTAGCGCAAGGTAAGGGTTGGCATTTTTACTCAACAGATTTAGCCTGACTTGAGATATCCTAATTTTGGGATAATGGAGAGAGCCGTATATCTCTCCAGATCTACGTAGAAGATTAACACCTAACGGCGAGAGCCGTATATATAGGTAAAATATTAGATTTTTAATATAACATATATTGAACACTTTTTATCGGGGATTTTTTTTACCTATTTAAAGTTTGCACCCTAAATGAAATTCTTAGTTTCGCCACCGTGTTTAACATGGGCGAAGCTACATGTTATAAAGGGTGATTGACTGATCACTCTTCGTCATGAAATTACACTGTGTATATAAGTAAAATATTAAATTTTAGAGGTATATAACATATATTGAACATTCTTTTCGAAGAATCTTTTTCGCTTCTTTCAAGTTTGAACGCCCTTGAATTATTCTTGGTTCGCCACAAGTGTTTAAGAGAACAAAGGACCAAAGAACCAGTGCAGAAAGTGGGACAGGTTTGAGTTAGGTTGGTCTTTTCTATTCCATTATGGATCTAATTATGGAATCTCGTAAAAGATAAAGGGTGTGTTTGGTATAACGGAAAATATTTTCCGTGGAAAATATTTTCTTGGAAAACAAGCAGTAATCTTATTCATTTTCCGGTGTTTGGTACGCAAAATTAAGGAAAATATTTTCTCAAGAGTATTCATAAATAATTTTGATACAATAAACATGAAGTCATAAACTTTCGAACCAACAACCTTTCGAACCACAAAAATCATAAATTTCTTAACCGCAAAACTTTCGAAACCGTGAAATTTCGAACCCGTAATCTTTATAATTTCTAAAGCCGTAAATTTCGAAACACATAAACCTCCGAACTCATAACTTTGGAACACGTAAAATTTCGAACCTGTAAACCGAAAGATGAAAAAAGTAAAACTGAAAATATACTTAAAAAAATATTTTTTTTTCCGGGGGAGGGGCAGTGGGGTGAGTGGGGTGCAGAAAAAAGCAAAAACGGTAATTTGAAAATTACAAAAAAAAAAAAAAATTAAGAAAAAAACTTTTTTTTTGCGGGGGAGGGGGCAGTAAAGGGCGGGGGCAGTGGGGTGCAGGAAAAAAAGCAAAAACAGAAATTTGAAAATTACAAAAAAAAAAAGTAAGAAAAAACTTTTTTTTTGCGGGGTTGGGTATTAGGGGTGTGGGTGGTGTAGAAAAATGAAAAAAATTTGAAATTACAAAAAAAAAAAGTAACATTTTTTTTTTGCGGGGGGGGGGGGGGGGGGGGGGNTTGAAAATTACAAAAAAAAAAAGTAAGAAAAAACTTTTTTTTTGCGGGGTTGGGTATTAGGGGTGTGGGTGGTGTAGAAAAATGAAAAAAATTTGAAATTACAAAAAAAAAAAGTAACATTTTTTTTTTGCGGGGTGGGGTGGGGGGTGGGTGAGGCAGTAAGGTGGGTGGTGACGAAAAAAACCTTGTTGAGAGAGGGCATGGGGTGAGGTTAGGTGGGTGGGTGTGGGGTGTAGGATGGGTTGGTGAGAGAATGAAATAGGGTGGGGAAGCTTGAGAAGAAGTTTTGGAAAATGTTTTCCCTTCTCTTGATAAGGAAAATATTTTCCTCTAATTTGAGGAAAATGGATTGATAAGGGGAAAAAATTCCAAAACATTCAAGCCAACCAAGATAATTGAAAAACGTTTCCTTCGTACCAAACATACTCATACTTTAGCTCTTTTTCCTTTACACCAATTACTCCCCAAATGACAAAAAATTCTTTTTACATTCAATATCTAATAAAAACTAAAGCTCTTATAACTTACAGTCGAGTAATAAATCGAGTAAAAAGTGAATGGTCTCCTCCAAAGATTGATAATAATAATAATAAATGAATTTTTTGTTCAAAATTTTATTGAATAAACGAAACTTTTGGGCGAATAATTAATAGACTTCCTTGAGCGGGTTTCCAACAAAATAACTGGTGATTGGGGATCCATACAAAGTTTTATGAAATATACTAGAGATGAAGAAACTGTATACGGTCGAAATCGGGTAAGCCTGATTTCATAAGCTCGAGAGGTCACCCCGAGGCCATGTTCAGACGGATCGAGACTGATCGGGTTTGAGGCTAATGAAGAAGCACAGACCTCAAGGATCAAAGCGTTCAACATCGAGGGCAGAGTATAAGCTACTTCAGAATGGCACTATTTTTGGCTTGTACCAGAATGGGCGGGAATTCCGCAATGGCACAAAGATCAAGGCGTAAATTCCAGAACGGATTCGTACAAATCCGTTAGACAACGGTACCAATTAGATTCCTTTATAGAAATAGAAATTTACCATATTTAGGACCTCCCCTATTATATAAAGGGGAGGCTGCTCATTTGTAAGCATCATCAATTATTTACAAAGATTATGCACATTTACTTTTGCACTCATCTCTCAGAATTGTTCTTTAGTTTTATTATATTCTCTTTGTTTTATTTTACTAATCATCGAGGTCTATCTCGAGGTCATTTTGGCTCGAGGTCGAGGCTTTCTCATACACTGGTTTGATTTAACTTACTTACTCAACTCACGTACTTATCTTCTTGTTAAACAATCAGTATTTGACTAAATCTCATATCCTTAAGACCTCATTATAAATTTAAATTGTTACTCAGATTTTAGGGTAAACAGTTTGGGCCCACTATGCGGCTAAAGATAATAGTGATTATTTTGGTGCTGATTTTTTATAACACATGTTATTTTCACACTTGTTCTTGTTAAAGATTCTTTGTTTTCAGGCTAAAATATGTCGAACTCGACGAACACACCAATACTTGGTTGTTTAACCAAAGAATTAGATCCCTTGACTAAAGCTTATTTTTAGGAATGAACACGGGTTTCTGATAATCAGGGAAATAATGATAAATAAAAAGGAGTAAGTAAATAGACAATAGTATGATGGACAGAAAAATAAAGAGTATTGTATTCGTAGTCCAGATGTCCCTTACAAGTTAACTTCCATTCCCTTATATAAGGAATTCTTCAGTATAACGTTTACCTCTTGCAATGATAACACATTAATGACTAATTATTACATTAATGTAATGTTACAATGAATAACCGTAATTGTTGCGTGAAGGTTGTGTAACGTGTGGATAATTAATTGAAGATCTTTGAATCTACCCGTAGCTCTGTCCGGATTCATTCTGACTGTGTCTCTTCTTTGTCTCAATCAAGTTGAGTTTCCCGTGGTTGATTACCTCGTAGGTATATAGTGTCGTGCCTCTTTGCCTCGTACCTCCTTATAGAATCATGTCCAGCTGTCATGTTTTCCTTGCTCCACGTAACTGGCTGAATCATCAAGAATTATCATATGTGTGAAGCTCTTTTTTACCAATACAATGGTAATGACGGTCTCGGATTCCATGGGGAGAATGATAATGCAACTGCTTCAGGGGTCGGTGTGCCACCGCTTAACCCCGGGGTAGTGCCAGTTCCAGACCCAGTCGATGTTGGTTCACGCGTCGCTCTAAACGTGGACTTAGGCGCAGACGTCGGAGGAAGTTTATGCGGAGAGGTCCGACCTGGTGGCCAAGGAACCCAGGGTCAAGGATATGGGGGAGTTAGCCTCTAAGTAATCTTCGAAATATTACAAGCATAGCAGATTGCTATCGCTCAGCTGCAAAGTCAACAAAAGACTCTGAGCGTGGTTGGACCGAAAACTACTCGCCGCACTGAGCAAATTCCGGAAAGGTCGAATGATAATAGATCTGGGGCTTAACCCACAATCATGAGAATGCTCGAAGAACTCACAAAAAGGATCGAGTCAGGAGAAAAAAGGATCAAGGATAATGATAAAAAGGTGGAGACATACAACTCGCGGGTCGACCAAATACCAGGGGTGCCTCCGATTTTGAAGGGTTTGGATTCCAAAAAGTTCGTGCAAAAATCTTTTCCCCCGAGCGCGGCCCCGAAGCCTATTCCAAAGAAGTTTCGCACGCCGGACATACCTATATACAACGGAACCACCGATCCCAATGAGCACATCACTACATACACATGCGGTATAAAGGGAAACGACTTGGAGGACGAAGAGAATGAGTCTGTTCTGCTGAAAAAATTTGGGGAAACTTTGTCTTAGGGGGCGATGATTTGGTACCACAACCTGCCCCCAAACTCTATAGATTCATTCTCCATGTTGGCGGATTCATTTGTGAAGGCACATGTTGGTGCCATAAAAGTCGCAACAAAGAAATCGAACGTCTTCAAAATTAAACAAACGGACAACGAGATATTGAGGGAGTTCGTGTCCCAGTCTCAGATGGAACGAATGGAGTTACCACCAGTCTCCGATGATTGGGCCGTTTAATCTTTCACCCAGGGGTTAAACGAGCGGAGCTCGATAGCGTCGCGGCAGTTGAAGCAAAACTTGATTGAAACCCCGTCGTGACTTGGGCGGATGTGCACAACCGATATCAGTCTAAGATTAGGGTCGAGGATGACCAGTTGAGAGCCCCCTCAAGTTCGGTTTATCCGAGCACATTGTAAATAAAATATTCGAGGACACATACAGGGAACCAAGGTCGATCTAGGAACGGTATCATCCATATGTCGAAGAGCGAAGAAACAGTTCGAGGCGCAATGTACCTCGAAATGATCAAAGAGTGGATCGGGGGAAGAATCCTCGAGGACTCATGAGTAAAATCGGGTTTGATAGGCATGCATGACCGGCAGAGCACCTAGATTATCAGAGTACAATTTCAGCATCGATGCCTCGGGTATCGTTTCATCCATTGGAAAGATTAAGGATACCAGGTGGCCCAGGCCCATACAAAATGACCCTTCTCAAAGGAATCCTAACTTGATGTGTAAATATCACGGTACATATGGGCACAGGACCGAGGATTATAGACAGTTAAGAGAAGATGTAGCTCGATTATTCAACGAGGGGCACCTACGGGAATTTCTCAACGACAGAGCCAAAAACCACTTCAGGGAAAGAGACGCCAATAGGAAGAATGAGAAAGAGGAGCCTCAACATTTTATCCATATGATCATTGGCGGAGTCGACATCTCACATGGACCTGTTTTCAAACGAACCAAAGTGTAAATTACAAGGGAGAAACGGACTCGAGACTACGTGCCCGAAGGAACCCTTATATTCAATGAAGAATATACCGATTGCCTCTCTCAGCCGCACAATGACGCATTGGTAATTTCTATTCTGTTAAATAAAGTTCAAGTTAAACGTGTTCTTGTGGATCCAGGTAGCTCGGCGAACATAATCAGGTCGAGGGTCGTAAAGCAACTCGGGTTGCTAGATCAAATCATACTTGCATCTCGAGTCTTGAATGGTTTAAACATGGCAAGCGAAACAACGAAGGGGTAAATAACCCTACAAGTGAACGTGGTCGGGATTATACATGACACAAAATTTCATGTCATCGAAGGCGACATGAGATACAATGCATTGCTTGGGAGGCCGCGGATCCATAGCATGAGGGTCGTGCCATCGACCCTTCACCAAATGATAAAGTTTCCAACAAAAGATGGTGTGAAGATAGTGTATGGAGAGAAACACGCAACAAAGGAGATATTTGCAGTCCATGATTTGACACCAGCATCGGCACCCTCTACCTCGGAGAAGTCGAACATCAAGGACAAACAAGTGGCTAAATAGTAATCACGTCCACATCCTCGATTGAATCCGATGAGCAGGTAGCCGAGGACGAAGAAGAGGACTTCCTTACCCTTCGAGCTTTCGTCTCCCCCGAGGAATCAGATGCGACGAAGTCCATGGTCGAGGAACTAGAGCAGGTGATATTGATCTAACATCTACCGGAATGGAAGGTATACCTGGGAACGGGATTAACCCCCAAACTCAGGAAAAAACTCATTCAATTCATTATCAATAACATAGACTGTTTTTCTTGGTCCCACTTAGATATGATAGGGATCCCGCTGGAGATAACCACCCATCGCTGAGTCTCGACCCCAGGTTCAAACCAGAGAAGCAAAAGAGAAGGCCTAGTCCGAGGCGAAGCACGCATTCATAAAGGATGAGGTAACTAAACTTCTCAAAATAGGGTCCATTAGGAAAGTAAAATACCCCCAGTGGTTAGCCAACGTAGTAGTAGTCCCCAAAAAGGGAAACAAACTTAGAATGTGTGTAGATTACAAAGATTTGAACAAGGCATGCCCTAAAGACTCTTTCCCACTGCCTAACATTGATCATACGATCGTATGATCGATGCCACGGCCGGCCACGAGATCCTAACTTTTCTCGATGCTTACTCCTGGTACAATAAAATTCAAATGAACCCGGAGGACTAGGAAAAAACTTCGTTTATCACGAAGTAAGGAACATATTGTTACAATGTAATGCCCTTCGGGCTAAAAAATGCAGGAGCTACATACCAACACCTAGTTAATAAGATGTTCGAACAACAGATAGGAAAATCTATGGAAGTTTATATTGATGACATGCTAGTTAAGTCCCTGCGCACAGATGACCATTTGACTCATTTGTAGGCAACGTTCGAGATTTTAAGAAAATACAAAAATGAAACTCAACCCCGAGAAATGCGCTTCCAGAGTTGGCTCGGGCAAGTTCTTGGGTTTCATGGTGTCAAATAGGGGGATTGAGATCAACCCCGACAAAATTAAATCCATCGAAGAAATCACCATCGTGGACAGTGTGAAAGTCGTACAACGGTTAACCAGACGGATAGCTGCTCTGCACCGATTTATCTCGAGGTCGTTGGATCGGAGTCACCAGTTCTTTTCCCTACTCAAAAAGAAGAATGATTTCGCATGGACTCCAGAGTGTCAGCAAGCGTTAGAGGATTTAAAGTGGTGCCTGTCGAGCCCACCCCTGCTTCACACTCCGAAGGCAGACGAAGAACTTTACTTATACTTGGTCGTGTCCGAGGTAACGGTAAGTGGCGTGCTGGTTCGAGAAGATCAAGGTACACAATTTCCTATTTATTATGTAAGTCAAACCTGTGGAGATGCATAAACCAAGTATCCACATTTAGAAAAGTTAGCACTTGCGCTAATAAACGCATCTAGAAAACCGAAGCCATATTCCAATGTCATCCCATATGTGTGTCAACCACGTACTCACTTCGAAAAGTTTTACATAAGACCGAGTTGTCGGGCCGATTGGCCAAGTGGGCCATCGAAGTTTGAGGGTACGATATCAAATATCAACCTCGAACGGCTATCAAGTCTCAAATTTTGGCAGACTTCGTGGCATATTTTACACCTGCCCTCGTGCCCGAAGTAGAAAAGGAACTTATACTAAAGACGGATACATCTTCAGGGGTATGGACCCTCTTCACAGACGGCGCCTCGAATGTGAAAGGGTCCGGGTTCGGTATTATTTTAAAACCACCTACTGGCAGTGTCATTAGACAATCTGTCAGAACTTCTAGATTAACTAACAATGAGGCCGAGTACGAGGCCATGATTGCAGGTCTCGAATTTGCCAAAAGCCTGGTACCAGAGGTCATCGAGGCCAAGTGTGACTCTCTTTTGGTGGTGAACCAAGTAAACAAAAGCTTCGAAGTACGAGAAGATAGAATGCAAAGATATTTGGACAAGCTGCAAGTAACCTTGAACCGCTTCAAGGAGTGGACGTTGGACCATATACCTCGGGATCCAAACAGTGAGGCCGACGCACTAGAGAATTTAGGGTCATTAGTCGAAGAAGATTATATTGTCCCATGGACTGTTGTCCAGTTGTCGAGATCCGCGGTCAAAGAAGACCATTATGAGATAAACTCTACAAGTTTGACGTGGGATTGGAGGAATAAATATGTCGAGTATTTGAAGCACGGAAAGCTCCCCTCGAACCCTAAGGAGTCGAGGGCCCTACGAGCCAAAGCAGCTCAATTTATGCTAGACGAAAACGGAACATTGTATAGGAGGACCTTCGACAGACCGCTGGCATTATGCTTAGAACCAGGGGACACCGATTACGTGTTGCGAGAAATCCATGAAGGCACTTGTGGGAACCACTCTGGCGCTGACTATTTGGTTCATAAAGTAATTAGAGCCAGATATTATTGGGATAGCATGGAGAAAGATACTAAGGAGTTCGTTCGAAAATGTGACAAATGCCAAAGGTTTGCACCAAATGATCTATCAGCCTGGTGAACAACTCCATTCGGTCCTATCCCCGTGGCCATTCGTGAAATGGGGGATGGACATTGTCGGCCCCCTGCCAACGGCACCAGGTAAAGCTAAGTTCATTTTGTTTATGACTGACTACTTTTCAAAGTGGGTAGAAGCGCAGGCCTTCGAGAAAGTAAGAGAAAAAGAATTCATAGACTTCATATGGACCACATAGTGTGTCGGTTCGGGATACCCGCTGAAAAAGTATGCGACAATGGGAAGCAGTTTATCGGCAGCAAGGTGACAAAGTTCCTCGAAGAGCACAAAATAAAAAGGATGATATTGATGTCGTATCACCCAAGCCCAAATGGCCAGGTCAAGTCCACGAACAAAACTATTATCCAAAACTTGAAGAAGAGGTTGAATGATGCTAAAGAGAAATGGAGAGAAGTGTTGCCCGAGGTACTATGGGAATATCAAACAACGTCGAAATCAAGCACGGGGGAAACTCGTTCTCTTTGGTGTACGGGTCTGAAGAGTTGATCCCGGTCAAGGTCGGGGAACCTAGCGTCAGGTTTCAGCACACTACCGAGGATTCAAACCACGAGGCTATGAACATTTGTCTCAAATTACTAGATGAAAAACGAGAAGCTGCACTTGTTCGAATGGCCGCACAAAAGCAAAGGATCGAGAGGTATTATAATAGAAGGGCGAACCTTCGCCACTTCGGAGTCGGGGACTTAGTTCTAAGGAAAGTCACCCTCAATACTCGAGACCCAAATGAAGGGAAGCTAGGCCCAACTTGGGTAGGGACGTACCGAGTCACTGGAGTCTTTGGGAAGGGATCTTACAAACTTAGCACAATGGAAGGCGAACAACTACTAAACAATTGGAATGTATCACTACTCAAACGATATTATTGATAAGGTATGACCTCCTCCCCTTCTTTCCATTTATATTTAAGACTAACTCGTTGCAGGTGTTCGATCGAAGACATCGAGACACCCTTCAACTTGAAGACCTTAGGTTTTGAAGCATACGTTGCACTCTTTTTTCCTTAGATCGTATTTTATCCCAAATGGGTTTTTCCGGCAAGGTTTTTAACGAGGCAACAATTATATGCTACCTAAGGGGAATTCGACAAGTATCCAAGGCTTCTTTTCAATCAACCTCGAATACTTGGGGGGCATCACCCTCAAGGACTGGCATTTTCGAGGAAATACTTCACATCTAAGAAGCTCTCGATAGGAAAACTTTGTAATGGGCCAAACGGTCGAAGGAACCGTGTCCATATAGGATTACCGAGCCTCGAAGGCAAAACATGTACACATGTACGAGTTATTGAAAGAAGCACCTTTTCTATCAAACACCTCGTGTCTTGAAGAAATTTGTTACTCCATACTTATGATTCTATATGAGAAAAGGCTCAAGAGCCAAAACACAAGTACATCTCGACTACTCGGGGACTACCATCGATAATCAAACACGTTCGAGCTATGCAAACTTAAACTCGTAAGACTTCAAAGAGGCACCCCTCGACATAAAGGCCAAGGTCATCACACTCGGGGACTAACATTTCGAACAAGTTCAAAATATCATCGGGAAACAAGTCTAAAAGACATACCCAAAGGCTACGGCCATATTAAAGACTATGGTCACATGAAAAGCCCACGGCCAAAATAACGTGGCTCGGAGACGTCCGACTTCCGCCATAACTTAAGGCCTTCAAACAATTTGAAAAACTGATTAAATAAGGCTGCCCTCGGCAAAGCATGGGCTTCGATAAAATTGGCCCCCAAAAATTTTATGGCTTCGATAACATCAGCCTTGGAGATATTAAATCAACTCAACACAAATGAGCTAGGAAAATCGAGGTTCCGACCATTGAACCCTCGAAAAACCCAATGGGTATAAAAAATATATGCTAAGGCATGAAAAAACAATTTAAGTCTTTTGCCAAAAAGGAAAAAATTATAGCCGCTTTTTAAAAGCCTAAGGGCCGACGCATTAAGGGTTCAAACCCTCATCCGAACCCAAGGGTTCGATCGCCCCGAGCCCAAACAAACATTATTGACTATGGTCTAAAACTTGTCACTATTCAACATTAAAGGTATATACCTCGGAGGCTCGAGCCTCATTCGAACTTGGTCGCAAAGAAACCATTCAAGAAGGAATCTCGAAAACATATCTTGAAGAATGAAATTATTACGAAAAATATAAGGCAAGAAAGATTGAGAAAGCAAACAAGAAAACTCCTTCTTCGGGAGCATCCCCACCTTCGGGAGCTATTTCTCCTCCTGGAACCACTTCTCCCTTGGGGGAAATTCCTCCTCCTGGAACTGCATCTCCCTCGGGGATAACCTCTTCATCGGGAGTAGTCTCTTCTTTAGCTCCCTCGTCATCCTCGGATCCGCCTTGGCCGCCTTCGATATCATCATCATCATCGGAAGAGGAGAGAAAAAACTTGGCGTCAGCTTCGTCCGCCTTTGCTTGGGTTATCTCCTCAGTAAGATCAAAGCCCCTAGCATGGATCTCCTCGAGAGTCTCCCTCCGAGATTGTCACCTAGCATAGTCGTTGCTTCGCCCTTCCCGAGCAACAGCTTCTCTCAGCTCCTTTTTAGCAGCTTCGGTATCCTTCAAGTATATGGCGACCATTTTGTCAGTCGTAACCTGAATCTTCCTGGCCTCGGCCCTGGCTTCAGCAACTTTGGCTTCGACCTTGGAAAAATTAGCCTCAAGTTCAACAATTTTTTCGGCCTGGGCCGAACTGCTCTCTTTGACATTCTAAAGCTGAGTCTCGGTAGTAGATAGTTTTGTCAATGGCCTCGGCCCTGGCTTCAGCAACTTTGGCTTCGACCTTGGAAAGATTAGCCTCAAGTTCAACAATTTTTTCGGCCTGGGCCGAACTGCTCTCTTTGACATTCTGAAGTTGAGTCTCGGCAGTAGATAGTTTTGTCAATGCATCTTCCGTCGCCGCAGCCAGAAGGTCCATCTTTTCTTTCCATTGGTGGCACTCGGTATTAACCCGACCAACCTCACCTCGAAGTTGCTCCAACATCTTCACCTTGTGTTGCAGCTGAGAGATCGTAGTATTAGCCTCCGAAGTTGAGAGGGGAAGTCCGTACTTTTTCAAAACAATAGTTACCTGCTTCTCCAGCTCGTCCTCATATTCTCGAGCCTTGGTCAACTCTGACCGAAGGTCCTTAAGTTCCTCCTCCTTTTGATCATAAAGGATCCTCAGGGCTTTCTCTTCGCCCAAGGACTTGTTCAGCTCGGCCTCACATTGGCTCAGCTCGCCTTGAACTTGATAAAAGCCTACAGAGAAAAAAAAAATCAGCCAAGCAAGGAACGAAAATGCAACATTGAGGAAATTGCAATACTAGATTTTGAGGCTTACCTTAGAAAAGAGACGTTGGGCCTCTTCGAAGGTCAAGGATTCATCAGCAAGATTGGCATCATTAACTCCGGTGAAACAATCCTGGAAAGGATCATCTTCACTAGGAGCTCCGCCTAACTCATGCGTTTTCAGGGCCTGAGCATCTCTTATGGCCTCCTCAGAGTAGGCCGGTAATGAAGAGGGATGACCCATTGTCAAGGCCCCGGGAAGGTCGCCTGAGGCGCTCTGTCCGGCCGCAGGAATCTCGAAACTTGCCTTCTTTGTGGTACTCGTCGAAGGATGCAGAACAATTGTAACCTCGGGTGAATCAAGAACCTTGCCTTTCTCTTTCTTCGAGGTCTCCTCGACTTGGGGGATGATCTCTGGTTCGAAGGGTTTAACAGCCTCGGTCGATTTCCTGGGTCAGGATACCAACGCCGAAACATCACCCTCATCGTCTTCATAATCCAAAAATTGATGGACCGAGTCTATGTCCACATTGATGATGATGTTCTCCCTACGCCCCAGAGCAGGGCCCGCTTTGTTTTGAGGATCTGTGGCCCTCGAAGACCTTTTCCTCTTATTATCTTTCTTCGGTTTCGAAACAGGAGAATCGATCTTCTCTCCAGGAGGGGCCGACCTTATTTCGGAGAAATCTCGAATGCCTACATAAGATGAAAGCTAAGTGTTAGAAAAGAAACATCCCTTATAAAGGAGAGAGTATCAGAGATTTTACCGTGGTGTTTGGCTTCCCACCGGCCCTTCGACAAGTCACGCCACTTGCGTGTGTCATATGACGAGGTGGCGGCTAGCTTACGAACGCAGCCCTCAAGATCGAGGATCGCATAAGGCATCCAAATGAACGCTGCAAACAAAGGGAAGAATGTTATGCGAAGTATAGAAAAAAATTATTAAGGAAAGAGGCTCCACTCACGGTCGAAGTTCCACTTTTCGGGGAACGACATTTGCCCCTCGGGGATGACATCGGTAGTCCTCACTTGGATGAACCTGCTCATCCAACCTCAATCCTTATCTTCATCGTTGTTGGCAAAGAAAGATTTGGTTGATCGACGCTGAAGTTTAATCAACCCTCAGAAGAGTTGAGGCCGGTACAAACGGATGAGATGGTTGAGGGTAAGATCGAGCCATTTGTCCTTGATGACAAAGAATCAGAGCATCTTCACTATCCGCCAGAAAGACGGATGAATATGGCCAAGGGTAACTTGGTATCTTTTACGGAACTCGATCACGATTTGATCGAGGGGCCCAATGTGAAGGGGTAAGTGTACACACTTAAGAACCTCTCCACGTGGGTAGTAATGTTTTCCTCTCGGGTAGGGATCTGTATCACGACCTCTTCCCCCCAGCCACAGTTTTCTCTCTTAGCATCGGTGTGAGCTTCTGTTATCGAACATATGTATCTCGAAGCATGCCCACACCGACCACGAATATCGGGAAGGTTCTCGACGGTGAAGTCTTTTTGTAAGGTACAACCACTAGGAACAATCTCGGGAAGGGCCAGCAGTTTGCCGCCGGCCGGACGGGAGAAAGAAGAAGAAGTTCCCTCTTTTCGAGGAACAGATTTAGAAGTTTTGGCCATTGATTCTTGTTGGGAAAGGTCAAAAGAAGTAAGTTTTGACGGCTCTAAGCGTTGATAAGGTGGAGGAGTTGGTGGCGGAAGAAGAGAGAAAGAAAGATTAGAGGAGTTGCAAAGGGAAGCGAAAGTCCTTAATGAGGCAAATAACCGAGTATTTCTAGGAGATCGACGACCGTTCGGTGGCGTTAGTGGTCGACCAGCACTGGCGTGCATTTAATGTTTTGGGGAAGCGAACCGATGGGACGTTTCGGTCGCTTTAACACTTACATCATGGGGATGATGTCACCATCAGGGACTTCGAAAATTTGAGATTCAAATCGTTTCTTGTCATTTTATTCCAAGAAACGCGGGGACTATCTGTATACGGTCGAAACCGGATAAGCCCGATTTCATAAGCTCGAGAGGTCACCCCGAGGCCATGTTCAGACGGATCAAGACTGATCGGGTTCGAGGCTAATGAAGAAACGAAGACCTCGAGGACCAAAGCGCTCAACATCGAGGGCAGAGTATAAGCTACCTCGGAATGGCACCGTTTTTGGCTTGTACCAAAATGGGCAGGAATTCCGCAATGGCACAAAGATCAAGGCGTAAATCCCGGAATGGATTCGTACGAATTCGTATCCGTTAGACAACTGTACCAATTAGATCCCTTTCTGGAAATAGAAATGTACCATAATCAAGACCTCCCCTATTATATAAAGGGGAGGTTGCTCATTTGTAAGCATCATCAATTATTTACAAAGAATATACACCTTTACTTTTGCACTCATCTCTCAGAATTTTTCTTTAGTTTTATTATATTCTCTCTGATTTATTTTACTGTTCATCGAGGTCTATCTCGAGGTCATTTTGGCTTGAGGTCGAGGCTTGCTCATACATTGGTTTGATTTAACTTACTTACTCAACTCACGTACTTATCTTCTTGTTAAATAATCAGTATTGGACTAAATCACATATTTTTAAGACCTCGTTATAAATTTAAATTGTAACTCAAATTTTAGGATAAACAGAAACACATGCTTAGAGATGAAGGAACATATGAAATTTGAAGCAACTGTGTCTCCGATAACAATGAACAGAGATGGTATCACCTGGCCGCTGGTTTCAACCAAAGAATATTGTGTTGTACAAAGGCAAAGGGACGAAACTTCAAGGAAAGGGGACAAAAGGTTCTTTTACGAATAAGACTGTTTACTAGATCCTATTGTAAGATTTTGGTGGGATATCAGACTAATTTATTTTCAATGCATGTTCTCCTGTCTTTATAAGGTAGGATAAAATTTGCGTACACACTGTCTTTTTCAAACTTCATTTATGAGATTGCATTGAATTTGTTGTTGTCATTCTACCCCACCAAATTCTTCTCTTATGCCGATTGAAGTTGTCACTACACCAAATTTTACAAAGCAATGGCGCGAATAAGATAGGATCCAAAGTGATGGACCCGAAGAAGAAGGCTCTATGAAACTTGAGGAGAGAACAGTGGGTATTTATGGAAAGGGATTTTTATCTATATATACTATATATATAACTTATACCCTCCCTAATCAAGTTTAATTTAATTACAAGGTTATATACAATTTACTAATTATATACAAATTAGTTTTAAATGAGCATCCTTTTATTTTAAGAATTGAATAAGGAATATCAGTTATTTCTGCATTCCTTTATACATGCCCCCTCTCTCTCTCTCTCTATCTCTCTATCTCTCCTTCTCTGTTATTTTCCTAGTTTTTCTTCCTTTGATGTTCTCTACTTTTTATCCTTTCATGTTGTATAGAGTTATGCATTAAAATCGTTTTAGTATAGAGTTCTAACATAGCAATTTCCGTTCATGTTGCACAATTGGTGTTTAAATTGAAATTATCAATCAATAAACTTTGAAGGTGTTTGATTCTCCACCATTGACGACCATTAAAAAACTTCGAAACTTTTAATTCGAATTTGGATTTTAAAAATTTATCATTTGTTTGGATTGGGTATTGTTGTAATCAATTCCGAATATTCTTTGGTGAAGATCAGACCTGATTTTGGATGAATTTCAGATTGGAACTCAAAGAAGAAAAAGACATGACATACAATATACTTACAAAATAATATTAAAGTTGTATAATAATTGTATTTAAGTTGTATTCTGTTGTAGTTATGTATTTTTTTTATTTGAATGTTGTATGAAAATGAAAAAAAGTTGTATAATATATGAATCTTTGTATAAAATTTTTTATTTAAGTTATAAATTGTATAATATATATATATATTAAAAGAGGAAGTTTTAATTGAAATTTCAGAGAGGAAGAAGAACACATCACATACTAAATATATCCAAATCACATACAAAAGACATTGTATAAAATTTATATGAAAATTGTATTTAAATTGCATTTAACTAGGTAAAAATGATATACGAACGTTATATATAAGTTGTAAATAAGTTGTTAATTAGTTGCATGATTTGTTTTTATTATGTATATTGTTGTAGATATATCAAATTTATATTAAATTAGAATACTCCGAGTTCCTCTGCCGCCTCACTCCTATTCCCCTAATTCAAACAAACCATAGTGGCATTCCCATTAGAGTGAAAGTAGACCACTTTTATTCGTATTTTGCAGATAACATTTCGAGAAAGCAATCGTGCTTGAACTTGGCGTTCTTCTTCTCGAGTTGATACGAATCATCCTGATTATATTGCAAAGTTGAATCCAAGATCCATTCTTCATGAAAATCCAGCTCCAAGTGCGTGCAATATGGCAGAGGTGATTTAGAAAACGGGTATAGTTTATATTTCTCCTCATTGTTTCTACACCCAGCCAATATTCTGCCTGATCTATCATTATAGAAGTTGTTTGATGGTCTAATGCAGGTCACAAAAGACAACAGTTTCAGCTGCAGTGGCTGAAAAACAGGGTGAAAGAAACTAGAGCTGCCATGCTAAATGAACTAAATCAAGCTCCCGCAGAAATAGGAGGGGATCTTGATAAGCCACAGCAATACCTACAAAATTTTAGCCGCCTTACAGCTGTAGGCATGATTAGTTCGTTAAGTTGATTTTAGTAGCAGCACGCCCGAAGGTCAGCCTGTAACTAGGGGTGGCAAACGGACGAGTCAGGCTGGATATGTGCGAATCATAAACAGGTTATGCAAAAACAGATAAATTAACTGACCGAAACCATATTTAATACAAATAAAAAAACGAGCTAACCGGTAAATAATATGGATATCCATAGCTTGTTGAATATGAACACTTTTTGGAAGAATCCTTGTCTCCCAAACTTGAGGAACCCTCAATTTGAGACTTAACAAATATAAAAATTAAACTCATTACTTATCCATTGGTTATCCTAATAGATAATATAATTTTTATTCATATTTGACTCGTTTTAAAAAAAGTTCACCAATTTCTAATGAATAATATGGGTGAATAATTATTATGTTTTAATCATTTTGCCACCATGTAACCAAGTGTTGACAAGGAAAAGGGATTGGTAAAGCTGAGAGAAGCTCTTGCCAGAGTTAGGAGACTCAAACTTAGTAGGCGTTTGGACATGCATTCCAAAAAAAAAATTGGAATTTGAAATTTCACTAAAATTTCAATTGAAGATGAAGTTGTGTTTGTTTATAATATTTGCAACATATTTAGATGTCTTTTTTTTCAAAATCATAAAACATGATTTATACCCCACGGTTTGTAAAAAATATCAAAATCACCCCAATTTGATTATCCTACTTGAAATAAACAATCAAAATGATATTGTTTCACCCATATTCTGCTTTACTGCAACACACAGAAGATGCAAAATCAGTATCACATTTTCTAATTTTACTAATACATAGAGAAGGAATTTAAGCTAAAAACAAAATGAATATGAAGAAGTTATTCTTTAATAACTGCTAGGGTCATTTTATAAATTTTAAAAGTATAAGATAAAATTTGTAAAACTAAAAACTAGTAAATTCTCATTTTCAATTGAAAAACCGGTGAGAACCAGTTTTTCAAATTTGAAAATGGATTTTCAAGTGAAGTTGAAAATTTTGGTAAGAATGGTATAACCAAACATTGTTTTGAAAAAACATCTTGAAAAAAAGGAAAAAATTTGTATGTCCTAACGGGCTCTTAGTCGCTCCTATATTGACAATCTTCCGAATCTCAAGTTACAAGTCATCACGGTACATGTACCTGTTTCAAAGCTTCAGATGGTTGCTTTACACTGAACTAACTTTATGCTTCGCCAAATTGCCTACATAATGCAGATAATATAAAAGCCAATTCATTTCTAACAGTCAGACATAAAGTTTAGGAACAAAAGATAACAAAATCAAACTCTGGAAGGCATATTGAATCGGGTAGCAAGTAACAAAGTTTCTGGAGCAAATGGTACAAATTTCTTACTTCTTTCATACAACTGTACTTGTAATGATGTGAGAAACCTTCTCCAGTTAAGAAATGGGTGTGTCCCCTTAATTTGACATGCAACGTACCTGCATACTCTCTATTCTTTATACTACAGAGATCTTTCTTCCTTTCTTCGAGGAACCAAACGCCAGAGGTCCACAGCAATGTCGACCTCCTTTTTCTTGTGAAATTTGTAAAGTTGTGGTACATCATACCGAAGCTATAGTTAAAAGAGATTAGAGCACAAAACATTACAAGGCCAACACCAAATCTCACTACCAATTACCAAGATAGAAAACAAAACATTGAATCTATTTTCTTGATAGTTAAGAAATGGCAACTGAATATGAAAAAGAATGTGTACCTCACATATAACTTCAGCAGTTCTTGCATTATAATCTCGCAAGGCTGCTCTTTTCACATGCTGTTATAGCCATAGAAACAGAACAACGAAAAAATTATATATATTGAACCGATAAATGTTGATCATGACCTAGATCAGAGCACTCTTGCACTAAAAAAGAGGCAGACATTGTGTGACGGAAAACGCATGGAACATGCTTTACAGATTTTTAGCAGTTTTTCTGTCGTAACAAAAGAAAAATCAGAACAGCATAAAACAAGTCAATTATGATTGGTGCGACAAAATGTAGAGGAAGTATAACTGGTTATGACCAAGAATCTAATACTTGCATCTGCAAAGTAACTAATCATTCTAAAAATCAAGAAGATATATAATCAGGGATGACGGAGCATCTTCTCAGCCAATCATTCCTTCGCCCAAATATAATCTATCAGACTCCTTTAGCTAACAATGGGGAGCCTTGGAGCAACGGTAAAGTTGTCCACATATGACCAATAGGTCACGTTCGAACCGTGGAATCAGTCACGGATGCTTGCATCATGATAGGCTACCTATATAACACCCCCTTTGGGTGCAGCCCTTCCGGGACCCTGCGTGAATGTGGGATACTTCGTGCACCAGGCTGCCCTTTGGACCCCTTTAACTAACAGGCCAACCTTTTATTTGCATTTCGAAACCTTTTACATTCTTCACTCCCCTCTTTCTTGAATGCCAAAAGCTGATCTATTCAATGATAAATAGAAATCTAAGGTTCTTCATTAACTTCAGGCTGGAAAATGTAAATTCAACATTAAGTACAGCTATTAAACTTTCCAGATAATTGTATTGATAAAATCAGCAACTTTTCTTCTTCTGTTTTTGCTTTTTTGGTTAAGCAATAGCAACGTAATTAAAATTAACATCATTTACCAGCACTACAAACTCAAATAATTTCTTAGTTCACGTTTAAGTCATTTAGAGTGGACGGTAAAAGAAGTTTATTTTCACCAATCATTTCTTTTGTTATGAGGAAGACAGTATGGAAGAACTTACTTCTCTTGTTGTGGTCTTGTGCAACGAATAAACTGCTTGAGAAGCAACCTGATACAGTAATAAATTCATATATTAAAACTTAAAAGCTTGGAAACATGTGAGACCTAAACAATAAAGAAGATAATGAACAAAGAATATAATGTCTTGGCCAACAGAAATATGAAAGAGTACAACCATACCTTCATAGCCGCAGAGAGAAATTCCATGTCAGCACCTTTCCTCCGTGTACCAAAAGGTGGATTCATCACCACCGTCTCAACAACCTGACCTACAGATGATTGAATATCAATCACGAGCCAGGTAAAAGAGATCTTTTTCTTTTTTAAAGAACGGGGCAAGGAAGATACCTCTCCATTTTAAGTTTCTAATGTCACATTGAATAAAATCCATGTCTAACTGCGGAAGAAATTGTTCAAGAGATGAAGATAAGCACACAGATAAATATGGAATGCTAATAAATTTATTAATCAAAATCAATTTTAAAAGAATGAGAGTGTTGTCTCAGCCTTTCAAGTCAAAAAGGGGGGTAAAAATGCAATATACTTGTGAAAAAGTACAATCACCTCAAGTTCATCAGCGTTTACAGATGCAATCTCAAGAGACTCAGCATCAATATCAAGCCCAATAACACTTCTGTTCACAAAAACTCCATGTAAACAACAAGCATCAATACGGCACCATCTTGCAGCCAAAATTGATATAAAAAAATCCATAGCACAAAGAACAAATAATGTTATCCCCACTCAAGAGTAAAGTTCATCATCAACAACAAATGCTACTACTACACCTTAGTCCCAAACAAGTTGGGGCCAGCTATATAAATCCTCATTGACCACGTTACTCCATTTAATTCATCTCATGCCATTATTAAGTAAATACAAATAAGAAATATCAAAAATTCTGTATATTTTCTAAACATATAATCTCTTAAGGTTAAACCACTCCTAGAGGGTATATATAACCTAAGTAAAAGTGCTAACGTCTAAAACATATTCTCAACTAGTGGTGGCAAAATGGATCAAAAAAAAAAATCCATCCATATTATCCACTAAATATGGATTGGATAATGATCTTTCCGAAAATGGGTCAAGTGTGGAAAAGATCCATGTTATCCACTTAAATAATAGATAGCTAATGGATTTAAATTTTACATTTTGCCAATACTCAAATTGGGGTCCCTCAAGGTTAGGAAATTAGGAATTCTCCCAAAAGTGATCATATTCAAGAAGTCATGTTAAACATGGGTCATGTAGGATATTTTATCGGTTTTCAAACCGCCCATATCCGGCTCAACCCGCCCGTTTGCCATCCCTGTTGTCAACTAATACATGCGCGGATCTATGTTCTAATTTTAGGTGCTTCAGCACCGATTGACCTCAACATAAATTGTGTATGATTATATCAGAAATATAAGAAACCAATATAACATATTGGCAAGCACCCGGGAACCAAAATGACTAATAGGTGTTGTGGCTCTGAGGTTGAACTTAGAAGCGCCTCTAAAGTAAGAGGCGTGGGTTCTATTTCTGATGGAAGCGTTTCTTTTTCTGAAAGCCAGCCTGCTACTTCTTAATACTGACCATCTCAATATTTTATAATTCCTTTTCTAAGTTTGATCCGTCTTTTTTAGATTTAGTTTTTCTCATTTTCTTATTTCCTTAGGCTTTTGTCTCATGACACTTCAGCGTTAGACAGTCTTTTTTTATATTTCTTGTTTTTGTGACTAAGTCTTTTTTAAAGATAATATTATTCGTAGTTCATTGTGACTCATGACTAGAAGTATTTTTTTCTATAATGATAATTTTAACTATAATTTTCTCATTAACCTTTTCTCTGTTGTGTTCGAATAGTCGTGCAGTCATAGTATGTGGTTGTCAGCAACTTTATGTTAAAAGAGTGAGCACACAGGACCTTCAATTCCTATGTGTAGGTCCAACAGTAAAGTTCAATAAAAGAAACAAAATCCAGAGAAAGTTATGAACATACCCAGCTCCCAGAAGGCCAGCAGCAAGGCCTAATGTACCACACCCACATCCAAAATCAGCAACCACCTTACTGTTCACATCCTCAAATGAATTGTCAGCCTACAGAAAGAAAGAAAAAACAAGACTTTTTGAAAAAATCGCTCAAAAAATTACCCTAAAACGAAACTTAAAAGGAAAAAGAGGCCAGTAATAGAGCAACAATGATAAAGAGGGTATCTGCATAAGAAGAAAAAGGGTAGGAATATAGAGAATTACAGTGTAAAGCATGCGAGAAGCAATGTGGGCTCCAGTAGGATATTGTTCTATTTCAATCTGCAATAGCAAAAAAAAAACATTCTTTCTGAATTTAGAAATCAAGAATCACACTACATGGACAGAAAGCAAACATGTGTAGACCGAATCAAAGGAAAGTGCATGGAGATGTATAATTCAACAAAAAAGAGGGGACCTTTGGGTTGGAGAACTGTTCAAGGGAACCCAGAAGACCTTCTAATTGCTTCAGCTTCATCTTCTCCTGATGACTGCTAAAGCTCCTTTACTCTGTGCGTGCGTGCGTGCGTGTGTGTGTGTGAGAGAGAGACTTCTTTGATGGTTCGGTGAACCCTAGTTGCAATCGACACAACATCAGCCCAATACGTTAGTAGAAGAGTGGGGCCAGTTTGTGATTTAGCCCAAATGATCTGAAAAGCTTTCCTAAGAACTCCAGAAGTACAAGGGTGAATAGAATATTTAAAAAATGATTAAATTGGTGGAACTGAATTTTTTATTTTTTATATAAATTTATAATTGTATCGATAATTAGGATAGATTTTTATTTTATGAAATAAATAAATCGAAAATTTATGGAGCCATACCGAATAAATTTAAAAAAAATTGGGCAATGGAATTAGAAAAATGGTTAAAAGCCAACGAATAATTAAACTCAAAATCCTAATTCTCAAAAATATTATGTTACTCCTATTGAAACTAAATTAGTTTCAGCATATTCGATAGCAAGACACAGAGTATTCTAGCAATTATAAGTAAACTACAATATATTGAATATGTTTGATTTCGTATGATTTAAATCATCTTTTTGAATATTTAATCTTTCACATACTTTATTCTTGAATCCCAACTTGGTCGATATCTTTTTATTCATGTGGTATATATTTTATTTGTCTTTGATTAGTTTCTTTAATATTTTATTTAATATGAATTTTGTCCATATTTTGGTAAAATTCCCAAACTTTAAATCCCAAAATCACCACAATTGCTTATTTTGGGCCAAAATCCCAAAATTAGGGAATTTTATACATGTTTTTTCCAAAATAAAGTTGGAAAATATGTTTTGAAAACGTATGTCCAAACACATTTTCTTCTTCAAACAAAACTTCACCCAAATTAGATTTTTCAAAACAAATTTGAGAATCTATGGCCAAACGCTAGCTAATACTATGGCAATCTTTCGTGTTTTCTTAATCCATCACTCTTTAAACTGTAAAAATGTCTAGATAGTTTTGCGAAGTCCTATAAAAGTATGTATGTTATTGAGTTCTACTTCTACTAGTGATTTTTACCTGATATTTTAAAAAAAATACTTAAAAGTAACCGAACCGTATGGACGGTTTCGAAAAGTCTTATTTCGGTTATACATAATAAAATAACTGAAAAATTGGTATGGTACAAATTGTTAAAAATAATCGGTTGAATTGTACATTATGCTGAAATATTTTCTGGATTTTGAATAGTGTTTCGTTCAGATTTATCTTTACATCAAAAGTGACAAAATTTTGATTACTTTTGTAAATGTGGCTATTTCTCAATTACAACTTGTAAATCTGGCTATTTTTTAATTTCACCCTTGCAAAACTGGCACCGTAGCCAACTACACTTACCAAAATAGTTGAGGAAATAACATAAATAGCTGCCACAGAAAAAACTTCAAATGCATATATTATATATAACTAGTTTCTCGGCACGTGCGTTGCACGTGTATGCCGAGTTATATAGTACACGATTTAATAAAATAATATCAAATTACTAAAACAAATTTTTAAATAAGTAATCATTCGTGGAAGAATAAAGTACGTACAAATTTTTGTGAACGTTCAACATGGATCTTCATCGTACGATGGCTTGTATATCACGGTCAATTGGTATCGTCTGAACATACAAAGATGAAAAATTATCATTTAATTAGATTCACGTGTTGGTTACAATCTAACATCATAGTTTGAAAATCTGTTCCAGACAGATGCCAAACACTGCAATGAGACAATTAACTTTAGACAAACAACATAATATGTGAATGTGGTGCAATGGTAAAACAGGCCAAAACATAGCTTTTTGCTAATATCTTCATGAAAGTAAATGTATGAAATAAAATCGATTAAGCTACGAATTTAAATTGCACAAAAAAACTTTATAAGTTTAATTAGCAGAATAATTAATTTGAAATATCTTATTTGGTGAGTAATTCAAAAATATTACTTTGAAATTGTTTTGTGTTTACCTAAAATCTGAATAACAATTAAACTTATGATGAGGTCTTAAATATACGTGATTTAGTCCAATACTAATTGATAAGAAGAAGATAAATATATGAATTAAGTGAACAAGATAGATCAAACCGACGTATCAGCAGGCATAGACCTCGAGCCAAGATAGCCTTGACAAGGACTCGGATGAACAGTAAAGTAATGTAAAGAGAATATAATAAAGCTAAAGGACAATTCTGGTGAGAGATGAGCACAAAAGTAAGAGTGTATATTCTTTGCCGATGATTGATGATCTTTACAAATGAACAACCTCCCCTTTATATAATAGGGGGTCATAAATAAGGTACAATTTCATTTCTATAAAGGAATTTAATTGGTCAGATGTATAACGGATTTGTACGAATTCGTACAAATCCGCTTCAGAATTTACGCCTTGATCTTTGTGCCAATTTGGGATTCCCGCTTATTTTGGTACAAGCCCATAACGACATTATTTCGAGGTAGGTCATATTCGGCCTCCGGTACTGTGTGTTTTTCTCCTCGAGACCCGCATTCCATCATTAGCCTCGAACCTAATCTTCCGAACTTGCTTGATCCTTTTGAACTTGGGCTTCGAGGCGACCTCTCAAACCTATGAGATCGGGCACATATGATTTCGACCGCATACAAATAGTCCCCGCGTTTCTTAGAATAAAATGATAAGAAAAGATATGTATCTCGAATTTCTGAAGTCCTTGATAGTGACATCATCCTCGTGATGTAAGCGTTGAAGTGGCCGAAACGTCCCATCGGTTCATTTCCCAAAAACATTAAATGTGTGTTAGTGTTGGTCGGCCACTAGCACCATGATCGCCGTTTTCCTATATATACCTGGTTACTTACCTCATTAAGGACTTTTACTTCCATTTGCAACTCCTCTAATCTCTCTTTCTCTTTACCTTCTCTTCTTCCGCCACCAATTCTTCCGCCTTTTCAATGCTAAAAGCCGTCAAATCTTGTCTCCTTTCGCTTATCTCAACCAGAATCAATGGTTGAAACCTCTAAAATTGTTCCTCAAAAAAAGGGAACTTCATCTTATTCCTCTCGTCCGGCCGGCGGTAAGGCGCCGGCCCTTCACGGGATCGTTCCTGGTGGTTGTACCCTACAGAAGGACTTCACCGTTGAGAATCCACCCGATGTTCCCGGTCGGTGTGAGCACGCTTCGAGGTACATCTGTTCGATATCGAAGGATCACATCGATTCCATAAAGAAGGACTGTGGCTGGGGGGAAGGGGTCGTGGTACAAATCCTCACCCGAGATGAGAACATTACCACCTACGTGGAGGGTTTTTTAAGTGTATACACTTACCCCTTCACGTTGGGTCCCCTTGATTCAATCGTGATTGACTTCTGCAAAAGGTACCAAGTTACCCTTGGCCAGATCCATCCGTCTTTTTGGATTCTATACTTCTCCAGCAAGGCCAAGGGGCTCGAATTAACCCTTACACACCTCATTCACTTGTACCGGCCTCAACTCTTCCGAGGGTTGATTAAACTGCAACTCCGATCGACCAAAATTTCTATTTGGCATTTTTAAATTCAAAATTTTGAAAATATCTATTTGGCATTTTTAAATTCAAATTTTTTTCGCTCCTCATTTTCTAGTTGTACCTGAAATATGAAAGAACACAGCAATTACAAGGATATTACATCTCTGAATGCTAGATAACAACTGTGAACACCCAATTTTTGTCTCGCATGGAAATTACTCCTAAAAATAATCAAATATAACTTTTAATGAATTGTAGGAACTTTTCTTTATTTAGTTGCATTTCATGCATGTTTAATATTTTAAAATCATAGAAAAATCATAAAAATTATCACATTTTTTCATTTCATGTAATATTAGGTTTAATTCGCATTTTTAGAAATTAATTACCCTTTAATTGATAGATTAATATATAAAAGTCACAAAGAATATACATTAGCTTAATCAATTAGTTTATTTAATTAGTTAAAATGTTAATTAGGTCGTTTTGATAAAAGAAATTTAATTAGTAGTAAGATGACTATTTTTGAAAGATAAAATTTGCCCTTATTTTAAATTGGCCTAATTTCAGGGCCCAACCAAATTCCCCACATTACAACCATAATCTNCCTAACCCTGGCTTCTTCATCATTCTTACTCAAAACATAACAAAAAATCAAAGGGACCACCACAAAAGAGAGCCGTCTATCCATTTCAAGGCCTCCGCCAACCCCTCCCTCACCGGAATCCGGTGAGTAGCAGTCGCCAGTGCTGCTGCTCTCTCTCTCTTCACTTCGTTTCTCTCACTCTCTTTCTGTCGCGCCACCGCCATCACTCACACACACAACACATACTTACTACTTCACTCACATCCTAAAACATAGAGAAAACCAAGCTGAAAATTCTGGAATTCGATTTGCAGATCTGAAAATTCCAAGCAGAGTTCAGTTTCATTGAGGTTCCATTGAGGTCTGTGATCAAGCTCCGGTCCAAAGGTGGTCCGTTCGCCAGTTTTGTCACTGTGTTTCGCAATTATTATTTTTTCTCGGGCTTCGACTGTTATCTGTTATTTGGATATCAAATTTATTGGAACTTTATATTCGGATCTGTTTATTTAACTCTCTGTTTAAAATTTTACCAAATTAAGTTTGTTGGTTCGAGCTCGGCCGTTAAGTTCGTATTAGAGTTCCGGCTCTAGTTCGAGGAGCACGTTCTGATCTATAGATAAGCTCTAATTAACATCAGTAGTGGCTCTTGTTCTAACTGAGTAGGTCTCGAGATTGTTTCGATTTCGAGATTTCCCAAGAGTCTCGTTGTATTGGAATGCGGTTTAGTTGAGGTTTCGTTTGTGGATTCGATCCAGTCAAGGTCTGGTTCATTCCGACCCCGATATCAAAATTTCTATTTCCGGTCGAATTCTTCAAAAACCTTCAGTTTTCTATCTTTAGCCAAATGACCTTAAATTGACTTCTGGATATTCGAATTCACTTCCGATCGTGCTCCCAACTCCATAATCACCATACGGAGCTATTCCCAGACTCGGAATCCCAAACGGACCTCAATATCATTGAAATGTACTTCAAGTCAAACTTAGGAAATTTCCTTAAAATACTGACTTTCCACAATTTGCGCTGAATTGTTCCCGGGTTATCCACAACCCGTTCCGGACATACGCCCAAGTTCGAAATCATCATACGAACCTGCTGGAACCCTCGGATCCTGATTCCGAGGTCGTTTACTCAAAA